>QANY01013726.1:272936-421226 GCA_003255025.1 Datisca glomerata | reverse complement strand
AATGTCAAAGATGATATTTGGTTGTCATTCTTCTCAGCCATCTTTGCTAGGGAGAAATCAAAAGAAATCTACATTTGTACTTCAGTGTAAGAGTTGAAGAAGGAAAGAGATACAGACAATGAAAGAATGAAGAAGGAAAACGAAGAATATGGCTAGAATGTGATCTTAGCTTCAACTACTAAGTAATTTGTGAACTTCTTTCTGTTACACTAATATATATCATAGTAGTCAATGCTGTTTTGATGATCATTTAGTTTTTTGAAAAAATAGCACATTTAGTATATTTCGGGGTTACGTTATCCTGTTTCAAAAAATTTGTTCTGACATATAAAATAATATTATAAAATTTTTGAGAAATAATATGAGCTAGGAAAGTTGAACAATGACATACCATAATACAACAAAAATCATTTATTTTTAATGTTAACAAATATATTTAAAAATCTTTTTCTTTATTTTGTCAACCTAAAACTATTATTTCAAACAAATAAAATTAATATACGATAAATTTTTTGTGAGTAACTTGATTTTAGACCCATTTATAAATTAAGTAAATTTATTCTTTTTTTATAATGTAAAAATTAATTAAGTATTAATTACAAAATAAATAAAGAAGTAAGTTTAACTAAAAATTTATTTTACACTTCATGAGATTTGAACTCATGAACATGAGATGGAGAAAAATCTTAATCCAAAACAATAACTAATTGGGCTATTAATATTTTAAGATGTTTAGGTGTATTACATATTATTTACACTGCTTTAAAATTTTTGCGCCCATTTGACATTTCTTCTATTCCATGCAAAATCAACAAATTTCAGCAGAATTTGCCAGAATTTTAACATCTTCATTCCGTCCCCTCTTCGTCCCAGAACCATAATATTTTATTTAGCAGAACAGAATTGACTTTTATGGGCTAGATACTAGGTAGCTGCTCCATGTGGCTTGGAGCTAGGCTAGCTCCATGTAACCTTTCAGCTAATGTCATTGCTCAACATTCATGTGGCTTAGTTTGTCCATGTCAAACCTAATCATACACTCAGAGCACGCCTACCAATAAAAGAGACTAAAATCAACATTTCTGAAAGAAAAATGGGAAGAGGGTTGATAAATTTCACACATTTTAAAGTACTTTTCTAGTCAATTTTTAAAGTTAATAGTTTTGAGTTACTTTATAAGATGAATATGATTACTTTCTCTCTTAATATGTTTTTGAATACTATACTAAGATAGTTGCATTGGTGGATATATATAGAAATGTCATAATGTGTTGAAAGACATTTCATCCAATCCGGGAGAAATCACAAATTCTGCCCGGAATATTCCGTTCTGGCCGGAAATTTGGCCAGATTTTTTACATCTTCATTTCTTTTCATCTTCGTCCTGCTATTTAATTTCGGGGGTGATATTGTCCAAATGTATTTAAAGACTTCTGCACTTTTATAAATAACTAGTTAAGTGCATATGCGATGCATATGATATGTATCTATTTATATTGTCTCATACATTACTTGTTCATATAAATAAAAAAATTTGAATCAGATACATTTATTAACAGATTAATTTAGAAAACTGTGTTTTGTTTTGGTTAATATATTTTTCTTTCGACCAAAAGAATACAAAACTACAATTATAACTTTTATGATTATCATAAGTCTTACTTACCGAAAAGTTTTCAATTAAGTTTATTATGCTAAAGAACATCTTCTATACATTTTTTAGTTTATGTATTTTAGTATATTATTGATTATATTTCTATATGATAAATAAACTAAAAACATATTTTATTCTTTTATTGATTATTGATTGAATATTTATAATATATATCTTAGCGAACGAAATAACTTAATATATTTTTATGTCTAAAATAAATTTTGAATTAGAAATAATAAAAAATAAAAAGTTTGCTTAAAAGATACGTAATCCAAGAAAGAATCTTTAAAACTTTGATTCTCTAAACAACTAAGTTGACTATTGTAGTTAAAAACTTAAATGTCAATGTATTAACTTACCCCAATCCAATACCTAACTAGTGCTCCCATACCTTCTTGAAAGAAACATTTCACATTCACCTAATTAATCTCATATCATAATTCATACCTACATCTCTCTGCAACAATAAAAACTATTTTGTATTAACGGACACATTTAAGTAAAAAAAGACTATTCCTACTAACATATACATTTTAGTACAATAGTAAAGACTATTTTCCTACTAACATATTTGATGACGTGTCAAAGGGTTACATGGGAGGAAGATCATGTGAAGAATTATAAGGGTAATCTAAGGCATTTATGATTTATTTCTGATTAGGTCGAGGTGGATCCACTCATAGGGTACTACTATGGTATAAAAACTGTACCATACATGGGGATTAATCACCTTTTAATCATCATACGTGGGGTCCACAATGAATGGTCTAAAGTCAAATACTAACCTTTGTATAGAAAAATCACTATATTACATGAGTTTCTAGCAGGGTGCAAAAATTGATCAAACTAATATTCTGGCCGAGGAATATTTCGGCTGAAATGTGTGGATTTCGCTCAGAATGAGCGAAACATCAAATGGGTCAGAATGGGCCCAAAAATTTTAAAATAATGTAAATAATATGTAATACACTTAAAAACATAATCTTAGCAGCTCAATTGGTTATTGTTTTAGTTTAAGGTTTTTCTCCGTCATCATGGCCATGGGTTTAAATGCCATGAAATGCAAAATAAATTGTAGTTAATACCATTATATAGTCTATACGATGTGTACACTAGCGTCGTGTAGACTACATGATGTGTACACTAGCGTCGTGTAGCGATCGTGTAGACTACACGATGCCAGTGTACCCATCGTGTAATACTTTCAAAATTGTAGTTTTATGGAGGCCAAACTGGGATGACCCTTGGCTTCCTCGCCCTCTATCTTTCAAAATCTTTTCTACCCGTAAAGATAATTTCTTTGTTGTGAAAGATACCTTTAATGGTTTTTTGCCAATATTTCCTCCAGGACCAACGATCAGAAGGTGGTCCTTCATTCTTCAATTTCCCTAGAGAGCGAGAGGGAGCAAGCGAGAGAGAGAGCGAGAGCGAGAGAGAGAGAGAGAGAGAGAGAGAGAGAGAAGAGAGAATGTTTGATTTGACTACCTTTAGTTGTTGTGGGGATCTCTCCTTGCGATCTCAGCCAGTCTAGTTGGGACTGAAATGTCACTTCGAGATGTTGTTGGGATCGTAATTCAACTATGTACGAGTAGACTACATGATGACTACACGAGATCAGTGTAGGCATCGTGTAGACATTATGATGATATCCTTAAAATAGTTTCTATGAGAACGAGAGTCAACAATCTCACTCTTTTTACGCTCTCCCAAGCAGTCGCTGCACTCCCGCTCCCCCAAGCAGTTACTTCGCTCCCACTCCCCCAAGCATGTATTTATTAATAAGACTATGATTTTGTATGAGTACAAGAGGATTAAGATCATAGATATGAACAAGGAAATGTTAGATATAATATCGTCAGAGTATCTGAAAATTTGGACAATTCATCACCTGTTGAGTCATCCGCATCAATAGGTCCGACAGATACTTCTGTGTGTGTGTTATTTCGAAATTTTCATTTTCTTCCAATAGTAAAAGATCTCCCAGCTAAAATAATTGGCGATTTGATTATAGCATCGAAGGATGACTGAATAATTATTGAGCTCAAATTTATAATACAATTATAAATTGACTGTTCACTAGTGAATTAAAGGTACTTAAGGATCAAGAGATAATTAGAAGGGTAAAAAGATATCCTAGTGTATTGATGATTGACTTGAAAGATCTTGTGTGAATCTCGGAGTCTACTGATCGGTTGAACGATTTCGTGGGAACGAATGATCGATCGCCGAAAGCCTAGAAGAACAAGAAATACAGCAAGCCCAAAGGAAAGTGTTTCAACCTCACAGTCATGCCCTTTGGTCTAAAAAATGCTGGTGTAACTTATCAAACACTAGTAAACATGGTTTTTTGTGAACAAATCAGAAATAATATGGAATTCTATGTTGATGATTTTCAAATTTATAAAGAGTTATAATTTTTGAAAAAGTAAAGACATATCTAATTTATAAAGAGTTATAAAGAGTTATGTTGAAGCGTTCATAAGGTCCCCAACGCAAACTTGATCATGGCACAAGGAATGATTTAGAGCCACTCTAGCGATCATCTTTTCATTAGGAGAAACTTGGGAAGTTCAAGCTAAATTCTGTTGCAGTCACAAGATAAGAAGCTCCAGAAGAAGCATGATTAATCGAACGCAATTTCTGATATGCTGGGTTGTGGGTTTCCGCACAAGCTGCAACTCCTTTATCTCTACCCTTTGCAGGGTGTGGTGTGTCATTGACCTTCTTCTTATTCTTCATCTTCTTTCTCCTTTTGCTTGAGCTGGGAGTGTTTAGAGAAGGAGAAGGAGTGGAACTTCATAACAGAAAAAAGTTGAGGAAATAACTTCAGAACAGAAAAAAAATTGTGGAAAGAACTTCAGAACAGAAAAGAAAAGAAGTTGAGACAAGAAACTACTTGGTTGCATATAGTCCAATCGAAAAGTGGTGACTTTGTCTAAGCTAGTTATGGTCTTCAATGTATGTTTTGAGTTCTGTTTATAGCTTTCAGATGATTTATTCTCTCTTCCTGCCACAGGGTTCCTCCACCTCACCTATCGAGGCATCAAATTCCAACAATCTTCATCCTGGCTCAAATTCTAATTTTGATCAGTTCTAATTTACGAACCAATAATTGGAGGACAGAACTACATGAAGTGGAGGGAAGTTTTAAGCTCCATATAGAATTCCACCATCCCCCAACCCGAGGAGAAATTGTAAGTAAACATGGTAATGTCCGAAAAAAATTAAAAATCTACAATTCATGAAAATTGAGTATTTTTTCTCTCTTTTATCAAGAATTTAAATGTTCATGATTTGAAGACATGGAATTTTTTAGAAATAAGATTCATAAGCCCTGTCGCACTTGTAGGTCTCTGAATAAGTTTTAATTTGATATCCTACAGGGTCCGTGGTTCCACCCGTGTCAAAATTTATGCCCTACGCAAGTGGACATGCGCGTGCTGCGATCCGTCTGTTTTTTTGGACATAAAACTCGACTCCTACTGTTAAACCCTGTCGCACTTGTAGGTCTTTGAATAAGCTTTAATATTATATCTTACAGGGAAGAACATACGAGACGGATGCCGAGGAGAAGAGGAGGAAGAGCTCCGGCGCTGACCATGGCATCGGCAGTGGCGTTGGGACTGACCCGCTGCCACGACCGGCGGAAATCCTTTTTTCTTTTTTCTGAAAAGCTTGAATTTTCATGGGTTTTCCCTGTTCATGAATTTTCTGAGAATATTTTTCTTTTCCAGAACATTGTTTATCATAGAAGGTGTTGAAGGAATTTTCTTTCACGAAATCGGAGCCTCAACAACCAATAAAAAACTTTAAATTTGAATTCTTATGTGGATGTCGCTGAAAAATAGCCCGAAAAATTGTAGAATTCAAACTAATAAATCATATGTTCAGTGGCTAGGAAAAAAAAGAGACCATTCTTCTAATCCTGAGGTGAATACTAAACTTGAATTAGTTACTTGTGTTCTTTGATATGTCAAAGGAGTGAGTTCGAATTTCCGGACAATACCTCAGCTGTTGGGACCGTGATTCAGCTATGTTGGAGTCGCGTGATTCACAAATATGAAATTCGTGGTAAGATTACAAAAATAACAAACTAATTGGTTGGTTCGGTTTAGTTTTATGGTCCACCATGAATTTTTATTTTTCAAGAGGCCCATCAATGAATTTAAATACATGTTTCAAAAATTACTCTCACTCTCTCTGTTTCTTGCCCTCTCTCTCCCTCTCTCCCCCCTCTCTCTCTCTCTCTCTCTCTCGCTTTCTCTCTCTCATTCTCTCTGACTCTTCTCTCCCTCAATCTCTCTCTCTCTCTCTCTCTCTCTTTCTTCCTCTCTAACTACAAGAATTAAAATAACTATTTGAAAGATACATGAAGATTACAATTGCGAGGGATAACAATCATATTTATCCAGATTTGTCCTTTTATGAAGTGATCCAAGTGATTTGGGAGCTTAATTATCATACGTTTAGGATTCTTTTGTTTAAATGTGAGTGGGTTGAGAATAGTAATGGGATCATATTTGATGATCTTGGGTCCACCGCCCTCTCCTGCGCCTCCTCCACTTACTCGGCCTCTACCTCGTCCAACTCGGTAAGTTGACTGGTGTGTTGCGGGAGATCCATGGTTGCTTATTCTACCACGGAAGTAGATTTCATCGCATGCTATGAAGCTACTACACATGCACTATGGTTAAGGAATTTCATTATAGATCTCAAAATTATGGATTCCACAACGAGACCCATAAAGATCTATATGATAATTCGGCTGCAGTTTTCTTCTCCAAGAATAATAAAAGTTGAAGCCGAAGCAAGCATCATGAAGTGAACGTGTTTATGCCTTTTCTCCTCATCTGTGATTAAAACAGTGCTTTAAAAGCAATGGCGGAGTTTTCAGATACTCTTTGATTTTCTTAAAGGCATCTTCGTGTTCTTTATCCCTGATAAAATTATCCTCTTATTTGTCCATTTTACTGGAGAAATTCCCCAAAAGATGACTCTGCCTGCTTTTCTAGCCTTTTCTTAGGGATTGTTGCCGAATTGGGTATTGGGGTTTTCACGTTAATGCTTCGTGGGTTCCTATACATAAAGGTGTTCAAGTGATGAAGGCTTTCATGTAGAGGTTGCTGTGAAGTTGTGGTTTCAGTAACCCAGCTTTGATAAAATTCAGTAGTTTCAGGAATGCTTTAATGTATATCCGCGCCATTGAGAGCGATATGTCAAGATTGAACATGTGACATCTAAATACATCAACGTGGTGCCAACACAGCACTATAAGGATGAAATATGTGCTTTAATGTTTGACTGAGTGCAAGTGATTGTCATCAGTTGTTTGACGATCATATGACTTAGCATCAGTAAAATCATGATCATCAGAGTCACTTGACTATCCCCATGGGGACAGATGTCAGTGGAAGTCCCTGTATCCAACGGCCCAGTTGAGGTTAGTTTATCTAAGGGACCAAAACGCAAATGGATCTAAAGATCCATCTCTCTTGAACCGCTCTTTTACACGCATCCACACACCATTAATGCCCTCACTCTCAAGAAGTTAATGATCTCAAAAGTGAGGAAATGGTGAAATGATGCACGCACAAGTTGCGACAAAAATCAGCTGAAATGTCAAAAGTTTCTCAATTGAAGAGAAATCAACATTGGTACTTTAGTGTTAGAGTTGNTTTTTTTCGAAATAGAATAAAGGAACGTCAAAATATCCAGAATGTTTCATTTTTTTAAAAATTTGAAATGACCATCAAAATAGAATGAAGTAACATGACCTAATTACATGGAGCTAGCCTAACACCTAGCCGCCCGAGTAATGTTATAGCTCATAGTGCCACGTGTTTGGCTTATCTCTTGCATATAGCTTATCGATTTTGGTTAAAACTTAAAATTTATCATTTTACTTGTTATTATACTAGACTTCCATCAAAACCCAACTATATCTTTTCTTATTTTTCTTTTCTCCGAGTCTATTAATCATCACATATATTCAAGTTATCTTAATACACTAATGTATATTATAAAAATGAACATATACAATGCAGAACAATTTTTTTAGATCACTATCATTTGCAGGTATTATATATATAATAATACCTTATATTAAAATCGTAGATTCATTCATGAGTATGATTTTAGATAAAAAAATCTTAGTTATTAGTAATTACACAAATATATAGTTGAGTCAAGGGGTTTCATATAGATTCCCAAAAAAAACATTTTAGGTCAACCCCTATACATTTTTTGTGAACCCCTCTACATTTTAGGTGAATCCCTTCAAAAAAGATTAATTTTCTACATTTAGGTGAACTCATCTGCATTGTAGCTGAACCCCTGTACATTTTTTGTGAACCTAAAAAAAACTCACGTTTTACCGGCTGGGCATTCAAGGGCCTGGATTGCTCTAAAAGCAATCCAAGCATCATAAAGGCCCAACATTAATGTCTGGGATAAAATCGCTGGCATTGTAGAAATTTCCATTATAACAAACTATGAACTTCTTAACTAACTAAGCAACTGGTAAGAGAAGCTTAACTTCCCCCATTAATCTAACTTCTCTTAGCAATAACATGCAACTGAGTAAACCATGTTTCTAGGTAACAACTTGACTGACTTCTTTAATAATCAGAATTAGGCCTCTGTTGGTTTGGATAAGATTGTGCTAAATTTGTCAGACTGAACTAAAGTGTACTGTTGGATAAAATAGTAAATCCATTATTTGATGTGGCATCAATTAAAAATAAGTATTATTTCGACAGTCCAGAATTGTTCAATTGAAAAGCAAAAAATATTGGAAATATATATATTTATTTATTTATTTTTTAACTCAAGTGTGATCTAGGCGTTTTCTCTTATCATGAAGACTAGAGTATAAAGGTTAATTTAGACAAATAGTCCATTTTTGAAAAATAAGTAAGAGAATGACAAAAAAATTGTATTTGTAAGAATGACCAGTTTTTTTTTAACTGTAAAATTTTTTTAAAAAAATTGGAAAAAACATATGTACAAGTGTACTGTGATATATAAAAATGTACCATGATATATATTTATATATCATAGTATATTTTAATATATCGTAGTATATTTTTATATACCATGTGGTATACAACAGAGTATTTATATATTATAATATATTTTTAATATACCATCAGTATATCGTAATATATATTTAGTATATTTTTATATATCATCTGTGATAGTCATACATCATACCGATACCATACCCCTTACCACACCAAAACCCATCTCCTCCTTCTTCTTCACCTCTCTTTCACTGGATTCCCTCATTCTCCACTTTAGAGCTTCAACCTCACCGAAATAAAACAAGAAAATCAAGCCAAAACCTATACGAGGGCAAGAAACTAGAAATTGAGTGCCCAAAAACCAAATCTCTGAAACCCAAATCAGAAACACCTAAAAACGCCGACGACGAGAGTACAATGGCAAAAAAATCATGTGACAACCAAAAACCAACAAACCAGATGAAGAACCTAGTGAGAAATAAGAAATCAACAAGGACCGCAAGAGAGAAATAAGGAGCTCATAAGAGAGAAAGAAGGAGTTCGTGTGAGAGAGAGAGGGTGTTATGAAATTTTCAGCCATATCTGTAAAATAGGAAAAAATGTCATTTAGCAAAAGTAATTAATAATCTAGACTAAATTCCTAATTTTCTCTAGTATTAAATTGTAAAATTATTTGCAATCATTTACTATATATAAGTTTATTTGCTTCTCACAAAACGTTATTTTGTATCAATCCAAAACAAACAAATTCAATTTCTAATACAAAAAGAACAATATTAACTTTGAACTTATCCGATTAGTTATTATATAATAACGATAACAAATATATTTAATAATAACTAAAAAAAGATTCAAGGCTCATCATTAATTTTATCCTCACAAAAAATGTTTCTTGTTCCATAATTTTCTATCATATCAACGTCATAATCCACCAAGACATTACAATATAGAGAGAAATTGGATAAAGATTAAGATATGAAATTCATTAATTTAGAGAATATAGAAATTGGAAACGAAGTCACTTTCCGAAAAGAAAGATAGAAATCAGTAATCTTTATTATAGTGAATTCATCGTCGAAACGTTTTCTAGAGGCAGGCGAGTTAGTGATAGAGATTTATCAATGGTTTATGTTGATGTGAAAATTATGTAAGCGTTGACTTTTGATAGGACCACCATGCATCGCTTGTGATTCATCCGCGGATCTGTCAAAATCAAGAACGATCATAAAAGCAGTACGCAGGATACTAGAGGGTGTCCCACCTACTACACTCCGATGATCAAGTCAGTAGAGTATTTTAAGAGTACTAGCAGTATAGAGAATTACTTACCATTAAATAAGGATCATCATATATTTATAATGATTTTACATATCAGTCATACGTCCCGGTTCAGTGTATCTTCCTCATAAATTTGATGAGGAATGAAGATATTTATATATTTCCCAAATTAGATTATTTTGGGTATCATCTTATTCTTTTTAACAACCCTTGAGATTGCCTTATAGTGGTATTGTGTACCTATCATTTATTTGTATGACTGACTATCATATGTTTATTGTGTCAAAGAAATGATATCGGCTATCTTGAGTAGTCGCGATCCTAGGTATGAGATGACATCGATCATCCACGTGACCTCAGAGTGTAAGCATAGGTAGGTTCGTGTCCATCGCCTCGATCGTGGCTTCGGTCATGGAGAATGCCTCAGTCATCATAGTGACTTCGGTCAAGGAAGAGTCCTCGGTTTAGACTTAATGAGGGCCTTCCCATGGAACGAGAGTATTGGGACTTGCTCACAAATATTATTGAGTGGGTCTTAGACCATATATTTTTTCACCCCTATAGTTTTCTCCCACTTCTTTAGCCTGGTGCATAGCGATGAGTCGGGAAGTATGCTATGGCATGAACCGTGAGCTTTTACCCAAGACTATGTATGTGCATTTAATCAAGTGTCAAGCATATGTTATTACGTTGTGGTCACCAAGCAGTGGAGTTAGTGTCCAAATATCTAAGTATTTAATGCGAATTCATGATAGCCTCTTAGAGCATCTTGTGTCTGAGTCGGGTTTTCTTCATAGTTTTCAATTTACTATTGATAAAAAGATTGTCATCTTGATCAATTTTGGAATTCTTCATGTAATGATGTACATGATTATGTTGGGACCTGAAGCTCTATGGTTCAAGTTTTCGCGAGTTGCTCCAAGTAATCATCGGTATCGCGTCCATATGATTTTCATCTGGCAATCAGACGGCTTAAGCTGGATCGATGATCATCACAACAGAATTTTTACACCTTAATCTGAATGTATTGTGAGGACTTGGTGTAAATTTGAATTCCTTTGATATGATGTAGGCGATAAGATGGCCAGTCCTTCGGGATTGCTGCACTATGAGGTTGACTTGATGTTATGACGTTAAGGGGTCTTTTCAAGGATAAGATTTTTTTTCAAAATCCTATATTGCATTCTCGTGTCAATCCGTTCTTGACTATGTATTTGGTACGTTACTTTGGCATCTCATTCCTCATGGAGGATGGTGGAGTTATTACACTCCATGGCGTGCATCCCCAGGGTTCTTCTTGCCATCTAGAGTTGTATTTTTAGAAACTGAGCCGTGGCTGGGAACCGAAGGTTTTGATGATTTAGTTGTTGACTCTTTCTTGTAGCTCACTATTTGAGTTTTTTTTTCTATCAAAGTCACGTAGTAATTCGATTGCTTGAGTCGTCTGTTGCTTTGTTAGAAATTTATAGTGATTTTATGATGTAGCTTAGTACAACGAGTGTCTTTGAGCTAGCTTTGATGAAAATCGAGTAGTTCTTCTCTCCGAGAATGAACTTTTGAGCATCTATAGGGTGATGCCCCCATCATCGTGTCCTGTGTTTGGTAATATTCTAGAATTATGGAAGGTGTTTTGCATATATCCTCTGAGGGTATCGACCAAATATATTCCATTTAGTAGTGAGTTTGTATTCGGTCTTGTTGTTGACATTCTTAATTTGACATAAACTGCTTACTCTGTTGAGCTTATCGTCACATTTTTATGTGTTGACATGTTTGTGGGAGTAAGTTATCAATGCTCAAGCTTTCTAGCAGTAGGTTTTGGAGCCTTCCTTTCCTTATTTATTCAAATTTTGTTTGACGAACCCTTGATGGTGAGATCCTTTGGAGTCATCTTCAGTATAGTACCAAGATCCTTTGAGGTTTGTGAGATTTCATCTAGTCTCGGTACCATATTTATTAGTGTGACTTGGGGTGCCATTTTCATAATTGTGATTTTGGGTACTATAGTTATATGGATAATTTCAGGTACCTTAACCATCTGTGTGACTGTGGGTACCTTAGCCATTTTTGTGACTTGGGGGTATCATAGTCATTTGGGCAACTTTGGGTGCTATAGTCATCTGCTTGACATTCATAGTCATCTATATGACTTCAAATCTCATATTCATTTGGGTGACGACCATAGTCATCTGTGTGACTTCAAATCTCATAGTCATCTAAGTGATGACCGTAGTCATTTAGTGGCTTCAGGTACCATGGAATACTACAGTGGGCCTTCTACCCTACGTAGGGTATTTTGTCCTAGTTGTCTTAAGTGAGTAGGTGGCCTTGGCGAATGTGACCTTTATCAAAGTTTTTCATCCAAGCATCTCGTGTATACATGTGCCACGAAATATTATTGTGGTCCTTTTACTCAATATAGGGTCTTTCTCCAAATCAGCACAAGTGATAAGGAGGCTTCATTTGGCAATGGCCATGGGTCAGGTATTTCATCTGAGAGTTCTATGATCTCAGGTGTCAAGAAATATTATCGTGTTCCTTTTTCCCTATGTAGGGATTTTCTCCATATCATCTTAAGTGATAAGGAGGCGTCATTTAGCCATGGTCTTGGGCGGGGTCTTCCATACAAGGGTTCTATGACCTCGGGCGCCATGAAATGCTATTGTGGTCCATTCGCCCTATGCAAGGTCTTTCTCCAGATCATCTCAAGTGATTAGGAGGTCTCATCTAGTCGTGGCCTTGGGTGAGGTACCTGATAGTTCCATCACCTCGTCCGCCCTATGCAGGGTCTTTATCCAGATCATCTCAAGTGATAAGGATGCCTCATCTAGCCATGGTCTTGGATGAGGTCTTCCATTTGAGGGTTCCATGACTTCGGGCATCATAGAATATTACTATGGTCCTTTCACCCTATGTAGGGTCTTTCTCCAGATCATCTCAAGTGATAAGAAAGCCTCAGTGCCTTTATCCATCGTGTAATCTTTGATGACATCTTCTATACGCTTGACCCCTCATTCTCTTGGAATGGTGTCATCTCCACCATAAAGTCAGCGAGTATTTGAGCATTGATTGCGGTATGGGGTTCATGTTTGATGTCGAACTCTCCCAACTACGGATAAGTCATCCATTCGACTGAGCATTTTATGCCCCAATGTAGCATCCACCTATTGATCTATTTTCATAAGAGGAAAACTATCCTTCGGACATGCTTTATTCATGTCAATAAAGTCTATATAGAACCTCCACTTTTCATTCTTCTTCTTTACTACCATGACGTTGGCCAGCCAGTTAAGGTAGTGGACATCTTTTTAGAATTGTGTCCATAAAATAGAGTGTAATACTATTTATGAGTATTTTGTTATTTCTCTGAAATTTATGTATTATTGAATTTTATGAATAAATGAAAATTTTCCTTTAATTAAAGCATGTTTATCGTTTACTTAAGTCCTAAAACTGTTGTCAACGAAAGAAGAATAAAGACTGAGCAGTCTTCTAGATAAACTCTTCTGAAAGTAGTTCAGAATGTTATTCACAGTCTTAGAATTGACTGGGCAATCGAGTCTGATTACTACTGTTAGGTTAAACTAAATGATGTCAGTCTTAGCTCATAGGAGTGGAGACTCTAACAGTTGACATGTACATGTTATGGAACATGTTGAATAGACCAGTAACAATTTAAATTAGAGCAAAGATGTTTATCTAGCTTTAAATCTAATTGTTACACTTATAAGGGTATTTTCATGATTAGCACAATCCTGAGGTGAATACAAAACTTGACTCAGTTACTTGCGATCTTTGATATGTTAAATGAGTGATTTTGAATTGTAGGACAATACATCAACTATTGGGATCGTGATTTAACTATGTCATAGTTGCGTGATTCACAAATATGGAGTTCGTGGTAAGATTGCAATAGCAACAATATCACCTTATGCTTTATTGATGGGTGTGTGAATAAATAAATCGGTCTTGGTACTCGATGACCTGAGTCATTGAATAAGACTTTGTGAACTATACGAGACATTTCACTGATATGTCTTTCTTATTCACAGTCAATAAAGAAGTTCAGGAAATAAAAACTAGAGGGCTAAAATGGTAATTTTATATCTTACTCTTGTTACTGATATTTATGAAGGGTAACATCGTAAAATATCATGTGGACCGTGAAATTTATGTTTATTTGCACCAACAGAAAATGCAGTGCACATGCATTGAGAGTTGATTCGGCATCGGACCTATAATGGAGTCGTATGTTGTCGGGATTAAATAGGTTAGGAAATTATGAAGATAAATTAGCCAGGTATTTGAATCTCATAGTTTTATTCATGTGGGTCCATTCGGTCTCAGAATGAGCTCATAAGAACATGAATGAGAAACAATATCAGTTGGACTAAAAATGTGTTTTGGACCAAGATACACTTCTCGAACCCATATATGATAGGTGTCATCACTAAATTAGTGAGGAGTTGAATTAATGTTCAAATTAATTGATTTTTTATTTCCTAATTATTGGATAGTTAGTAAATTAAATAAATTAATTAATTCATGGAGATCAATTTAATTTACCAATTTGGATTGATAAATTTGAACACAGTATTGACTCTAAGGGAGATGTAACAATCGTAGAGAGTAGTGCATGGAGATGGTGAATTTTGGCAATTTACAATATATGGGTGTATACGTAAATTTCATACTTATTATATAAGGGATTACAATAGGGTTACATCACTCACCTAAGTTTAACCTAATCACAGTTTGTGATTATTCAGTGCAAGAAAAAGGTTTTCTCTCTTCCCCTCCCTTGTTGTCGTCGAAATCATAGTGAGGAAGAATAAAAATTGTTTTATCTTCCTCACTTGTTTAGAGAGCCCACACTCTATTCTTGAAAATATCCTTATGAGACATACTTATGAATCCTACGAGTGATTATTGGTGTGAAGATCGATTGAAATTCTACTAATCTCAAGAACGAGTAACGTGAGACAATAAATTAGATCCCGCCACTTCATAAATTCTCCATTACAAGAAAAGGTAAAAATTATTTATATCTCTTCTCGATACGTTTATCTAACTATGTATGATCGTTGTATGGCTTTAAATTTAATATGATTAAATATTTTTTTTGATTTTTTTTATATTTCGCCCACGAACCATTCGTGGCTCATTAATTTTTTGAAACCTAATACGACAATTAGTATCAGAGCAAGGTTTTTGATTATACATATTTAGTGATTAAACGTATGTATGGATGGATATTGTGATATCGGCATATATTTTTGTATGGTAGACTCAAAGCATGTTTGAGTGTGTTTTATGAATGAATCCCGATCGATTGGCTCTAGGTGGTTATTTTTAATTTCATAATTGATGTACGCTGAAATTGAGACATAATATTTTATGTAATTTAATTTTTGCAAGAGTTCTATTTTAAATTTCATGTAAATTCATCGATGCAAGAAAAGTCACCGTTCGTCGCAAACTGCCCCACGCTGTCGCACGCCGCTGCTTGTCGTCGCCGATCACCTCTATAGGTTTCCTAATTATGTTTAGGAAACATAGGGTTAAGGAAATCTTGAGGTTTTGTTAACTTTTGGGTTTAGGAATCTTGAGATTTTAGAAACTTTTAGGTTTAGAAAACCTTGAGGTTTTGAAAATATTTAGGTTTAGGAAACCTTAGGGTTTATGAAACCCTAATGTGCACAAGACCATTTTGGACCTTGGTCTGGCGTGGACCCATCAAGCTTATTGAGGTGTTGGATTGAGCAAATGTTTCTAGGCCCAAATAATTCACAGGGATTTAGAATTTGATTCCAATACCAATCCAGTCCCTAAAAAAATTATTTTTATTTAATTCAGTAATTTCTCAACACTAATTAATTGGAATTTATTTTATAAATTGTTTTTAAAAATAAATTAATTGATTAATTTACTTGGTAATATATTTATCAAAGTAAAAATTGTTGGAAAATTAAATTTGAATTTGAATTTGAATTTTAAGAAAGGGACTGGACATTAATAAAGAGTTACTAAGGGGTGAAACTTCCTGAAGGAGAGTGAGACAATTACAGACGCCATGAAGATTAGTATTTAAATTATTATAATTTATTTATTATTCTTTTTATGGGTTATAATTAGAAATGAGTTATAGAGAGATTAATTTTGAATGTATGATTTATTAATAATCTCATATCATCATATAACATGCCATATAGAAATAGGGATATGTCAATATCAAAATTTCATGTAACATGTACATGCATCAATGTAGTTGTAATTTATAATGGATTATAATTTAAATACAATGTGAATTTTATAAAAGTTATAAATTTTAAATTGTGATTTAAATTTTATAAAAGTTTATAATTTTCAAAACTTGTTTTTTCAAATTTATAAAGAGTTATGGTTTTTTGAAGAAGCAAAGGAAAATCAATTTTTCCAAAAACTAAGTGGGAGGGTCATTTACGTTGAAACGCTCCCAAGGTCCCCAACACAAACTTGGTCGTGGCACGAGGAATGGTTTAGAGTCGCCCTAGAGGTCATCTCTTTAGTAGGATAAACTTGGGAATCGTGTCATTTTGAGTCATCGAGTTTCTTGAGAAGCTAAAGCTTGTAAAGGAAGTGGTGAGGCAGGACCGTTCCTAGACAAACTCTTAGTTCATAACAACCTTTAAAGCCGATGCGTTGGTTAAACACTTGTAGCACATTGGAATCTCTCATAGGAGCTAATCAATGGGGCAAAAGTGGCCAAAACCATTGGTTATTGGTTGAGCTAGATGTAGTGACATCTTGAGAAGTGTTAACTAAATGAGAAGAGTCTCGATGCGATAAGACGTAGCTTGAGGGTTGTCCTTAGATGAGACAAGCTATCGTCGTTGATCGTAACATCATGAAAGAAATATTTTTTATTGGATTTTTTAATATTTAAGTATTTGCATCATGAATCTCACTTTCCTAAATGATTAATTATTTATACCGCTTTATTTATTCTATTCAGTAATGATGTCATTATCTCCATTCTCAACGATCTTAAATGCGAACAAACTTACTGGTGAAAAATTAGGTGGATTGGAAACGTAATCTTGATATCGTATTGACGGTAGAAAAGCACAAGCTCATGCTCACCACCCCTTGTCACCTTGAACCTATTGTTTAATCGACTCGAGAGGAAAAGGATGTTTATGCTTCTTGGCTGCATTCTGATGAGATTTCCAAGTGTTACATATGGGCATCTATTAGGAATGTGTTGCGACAACATCATCAGGACATCAAAATCGTCACTGATATGATGTTGAACATCACCAAAATGTTTGGGAATCAAAGTCATCAAGCCAAATAGGCTGTTGTGCGAAACTCATGAACTGCCGGATGAAACCTGAAACTCTTGTCAAAAAACATATGATGTTGATCATACGTTATCTAAAAGAGATGAAGATCATGGCTGCTGAATTTGATGGCAAGACTCAAGTTGAAATGATCTTTGAGACCCTGTCGCACACCTTTGAGAACTTTAAACTTCATTATTTGAAGAATAAGTTGATGTACTCACTTTTAGAGCTTATGAAAGAGTTGTAAGCTGCTGAGACCCTGATTTTGAAGGGAAGAGGAAGTCTGGAGAGGTAGACTTTACTAAAAGTAAGCATTCCATCTCTGGCATAAAAAAGAAACACAAAAGAGATAGATCCAAAGAAAGCTAAGAAGCAAAACTCGAAAGCTGTGAAAGGCAAAGGAACTGCAAAAGTGGACAAGTCGAAAGACAAGTGTCATCATTATGGAGTCACTGTCCATTGGAAACATAACTGCCCAGATTATCTCAAGGAGTTGAAATCCAAATGTACAATACTTGTTACTGAGGCCTATTATGTGACTGACTCTACTTTTTTGTGGATTGTAGACTCTGCAGCCACTAACCATATTTGTTGTTCATGCAAGGATTCAGGGAAATCAGAAGGCCTGACGAGGGTGAGTTCAGCTTTCTTTAGGGGAATGGAGCACTAGTATCGGTTATATCAGTAGGAACTATTAAATTATCATTTGATAACAGTTTTTTGGTTTTTTTAGAAGTTTATTATATCCCGATTTTTGGGAAAAAAAAATTATTTCAGCAGCTAGTTTGATTGAGCAAGGATTATCTTTAAAGTTCATTGATAATGATATTGGTATTTTTAGAAATGATTGCTTGATCACTACTGCACACTTGACAAATAACTTATTCTATGTAAAACTAGAAGTTTCAATAATATGTGATACTGAAGTAAATAATGATTTACAAAGGGATAGTAAAAGATTGAAGACTTGTAAATGATGGTCCATTGTAAACTTTAAGTGTGGGATCACTACCCACATGTGAATCCTGCATAGAAGGCAAATTGACTAAGAGACATTTTTCAGCTAAGGGTGAAAGACCTACTCAATGCCTTGAATTCATACATAGTGATATATGTGGGCCATTAAATATCCAAACAAGAGGAGGTTATGAATATTCTGTAACCTTCACAGATACTCACGTTTTAGACATGTTTATCTAATATGCTGAAAATATGAAACATTTGAAAAGTTCAAAGAATACAAGGCAATGGAGAGAACTTGCTAGGAGATTTCGAAGACTTTCTTAAGGAAAAAAGTATTCTTTCTCAGCTTACAGCACCTCGCACTCCAGAACAGAATGGTGTGTCAGAGAGAATGAATCAAACTCTTATGGATATAGTTAGATCCATGATGAGTTAATCATCCTTCCCAGATTCATTCTAGGGATATGCCTTGAAAACAACGATATATACTCTAAACCAAGTTCCGTCAAAGACGGTGCCTAGTACACCATATGAAAAATGGAATGGACGAAAGTTGTTCATAAACCACCTTAGGATATGAGGATGCCCGGGACATGTACTAAGACCGAAGATAGGCAAGTTGGTCAGTCGATCGAGATATGTCTTTTATAGCCTGACCGATAGGAAAATATTCATGAGCATGAATTCACATTTTCTTGAGGAGGACTATATAAGAAGTGTGAAGCCGAGAAGCACACTTGTGTTAGAGAAATTATTGAATGGAAGGACACCGACACCCCAATCAGAACTTGTTCCCAATTCAATAATAGATTAACCACAGCACGAGCTAGAGCCTACAGAGACTCGACGTAGTGGGAGGGTTGTGAGACAACCTGACATATACATGTCTTATGGAGATACCTTAACATGAGTCTCAGATAAGGATCATGATGAACCTGTTTCATACTCACTGGCCATGGCTGGTCCAGAAACAAACCTATGGTAAGAAGCCATGAACATCGAGATATAATCGATGCACTCGAACGAAGTCTAGAAGCTTGTAGATCCTTCTGAAGGGGTAAAACCCGTAGGGTGTAAATGAATTTGAAAATAAAAGAGAGGTCCAGATAGAAATGTGGAGACATTCAAAGCTAGACTAGTATATGAGGGCCACACCCAAAGACTATGAGGATACCTTCTTATCGGTGGCCATGCTTAAGTCCATCTGAATCCTCCTGTCAATTATTGCTGCCCTCGATTATAAAATATGGCGGATGACGTCAAGACTGTTTTTCTGAATGGCAATCTTGAAGAGTGAATTTATATGGCTCAACCAGATGGGCTCATGGAGAAAGGCCAAGAGGGTAAGATTTTTGAACTGCTGATGTCCATTTATGGACTTAAGCAAGCGTCCCGATTATGGAATATCATATTCGACGAAACTGTCAAGAGCTTTGGTTTTGAACAATCGGTGGATGAACCTTGTGTTGGTCATCATGGCGCGTGGTGGAAGTGTGTAGCGTGTGGCCATTTAAAAATTAAACTTTTGATAAAGTCCGAATCTTTTGACAAAACAAAACCTTCGCATCGCCATGATAACCAAATAAAATTTTTTATTGAAAACTCTTTTTCAATCAGTCAGGATCCATTATATATTTCTACATTAAATCAACAACGTACAATGTTAGGAATCATATAGCTCTTGTAGTCTATATCAAGAGTTCTTACAAAACCGATCGATCATCCGTCCCACGAAACCGTTCCAACGATCAGTAAATTCTAAGATCCACACCAAGATCTTTCAAGTCAATCCTCGACGCACTAAGACGTGTATGGACACGTAAAATATTACAAGATATTTTTTTGTCTCTAGATGTACTCAATACATGAGATCTAGAGATTTACTAAGAAGAAATTTAGAGAGATGATTCTCTAAAAGAACGCGATGATTATTCTTTTAGAGATTTGATTAACTTTTAATCGTAGAGAAAAATCACTCTAACCAATTTTGTTCTCAACTCAATTTTCTGATTGATGAATTGATTCAACTCATTGATCTGTTGAACTAATCAACTGAACTCATCTAATTGATGCCATTAGAATAATATATGTATATCTTTCGTGATAATGGTGTATTATTTAGGGATAATTAAAATTAAAAATTAATATTTAATTTAAAATTGCCTAATATAGTGAGATCTACTGTATAATGGTGCACAAATGCAGTGTCGCATGGCACTGCAGTGTGCCGTGAGGTAGGACACTGCCTCACGGCACTACAGTGTTGCACCCCCACTACTGTAGTGCCACATGCCTCTATAGTAGACCATGTCAATCTCTGATACTCAATCGGTGATTGACATGTGACAATTACTATAAATTAAATATTTATTTTAATCAGATAAATATCTAGATATCAGTTAATTTAAAATTAATATATATAATTATTTCTATCAATCTGTTATTTTACAAATAATATATTTAGTTGACCCAAATTATTATTTAATAGTAATTTAATTATCTAATCTTATAAAATAGATATTTTTTCTCATTTATCAATATTAAAAAAATAATCGATGATTATTAATGCATGTATAATTTCCGAAAATGTCATTTATATATATATAAATAATTCAATTAATCAATTTTTAATTAATTAATCACACATAATTATCTAATAATTATGTACTTGCCCCAAAATAAAAATTCATTTGCAAGTTAGTCATTTTCTCATGTCCTGAAATATTCACACTCTAAACTGTGTAGTATACATGTGACTTGAAGACCATGGATCTATAATCCTAAGCTCTAATAAGCTATATTATTAAATAAACTCATTAATTAAATAATCTTATTTATTAATTCCATTATTACTCCACTATAAATATGAAATTGAACTCTTAGTGATTATAGAATGTATTTACAGAGTATTCTCATGTAGTCCACTGATATAATCAATTCATGTAGTTTTACCCTCCAATTAGTGTTTCGTAGATTAGAATTGGTCAAAATTATCGTTTTACTAGAATAATTACCTCTTGATTCTTAAGTACCATTAATCCACTAGTGAATGACTAATTTATAATCTTAATAAATTTGAGCTCAATAATCATTCAGTCTTAGAATTAACACTTAAGGGAAATGAAAGCTTGGATTCCAAATCTTGTAAAATCATGTTCCCAGCCATCTATATCATTGAATCTCCAAAAAAAGTCACTAGCTTGTTTTACAAACAAACCTTAATTAGTGAATCAAAAGATCCAGTAGACATGTATAGGAGTTCGTAACTACTCAGAATTCAGATTAATCTATATATGACCATCGAATTGATACGTATTAAATCTTTATGATAAATGGCACATTGATCAAAATATTAATTCACATCAGTCCAATCATATATAATCTCATTATATAAAGTACATTCACTAAGATGTCTATCTACATCAATTATATGAATCTAGATCACACGCATTCATAATGCTTAGTGAATCGTACTAGCAACCATTCATTAAAGATTCCATACTTTAATATGTTGTAGGCAATTTTATTCATTATCTATTATCTTAATCCTCTCGTACTAATACAAGATCATAGTCTCATTAATGAATATATAGAATTTTCAGATATTTATCTAAATTATTAAACAATAATTTAAAAGAATAATTATAAGAAAAATGTAATCATCATTAAATTTTATATCAAAATATCAATACACATCCTTTGAGGGCATAACCCCCAACAATCTCATGGTTTCCTTAAAGAAAATGTGGGATCTCTCTTAATCTCATGTTACGCACATGACCCTCAAATGACTTCCCAGGAAGTGTCTTTGTAAAAGGATCAGTTAGGTTTTGTTCTGACATTATCTTCATAACAGTCACATCCCTTCGATGCACGATCTCTCTTACAATATGACATTTCATATCTATGTGCTTGCCGCTCTTGTTACTCCTCGGTTCCTTGGAATTCGCTATCGCCCCACTTTTTTCATAGTATACGATCAGTGGCTTGTTCATATCTGGAACTATTTCCAGATCAACATATAACTTTCTAAGCCATACTGCTTCTTTCGCAGCTTTACAAGCCGCTATATATTCGGCTTCCTTAATGGAATATACAATGCTGGATTGTTTAATACTTCTTCAGAGTACAGCTCCTCCACTTAGGGTGAATATTGATCAAGATGTCGACTTTCGACTATCTGTATCTGATTGAAAATCAGATTCAATATATTCAGTGGGGTTCAAGTCTCCACCTGAATAAACAAGCATATAGTTTCTCATTCTCCTAAGATACTTAAGATGTTCTTTACTGCAATCCAGTATTCCAAACCTGGATTCGATTGATAATGACTGACAATTCCCATTGCATAATGGATGTCTGGCCTCGTACACAACATGGCATACATGAGACTTCCAACTACTGTAGCATAGGGAACCTTTCTCATATCTTCTTCCTCTTGAGGTGTCTTGGGACATTGTTCCTTTGAGAGGACAATTCCATGTTTGGTTGGTAGTTGACCTTTCATGGAATTCTCCATAGAGAATCTCTCCAGCACCTTATCAATATAAGATGTTTGAGAAAGTGCGAAGAGGTTGTTCTTTCTATCCCTTAGGATTTGAATGTCCAAAACATAGCTCGTTTCTCCCAAATCTTTCATTTGAAATTTCTTAGCTAATCACTTTTTTACCTTTGACAAATTTTCCACAACATTCCCAATTAGTAGAATATCGTCAATATAAAAAACTAAGCAAATCACATTTTTATCTTTGATGTATTTATAATTACAGGCTTTCTCAAAAATTTTATTTGAAGCAATAAGACTTTATAATTTCATCAAAGGTAAGATTCCAAGATCTGATGTTTCCTTTAATCCATAAATGAATTTAACCAACTTGCATACTTTCTGATCTTGCCCCTTTTGTACGAATCCTTCTGGTTGCATCATATAGATGTTTTCTTCAAAAGAGTCATTTAGAAAGCTGTCTTGACATTCATTTTCCATATCTCATAGTCAAAACTAGCGACTATGGACAAAAGGATCTATAAGTTTTCAAATAGAATTGGAATACATATATTCCATTTCCTGGTTAACTTGAGTACACAGTTCAATAATGAGCTACATCAGCCAGGTGCATCTTTGTCTATCTTGGCTACACTCCTTGGTGCATCCATGTCTCCCGGCCTCTCCCAACATGCATGATTCTTATTACCATCACCCACCTACCCAATAACTGCGCGTGCAACTTGCCGTAAACAATATTGTAAACAACAATGATGCACCATGATATGAAAATGGAGAACTCATGGACTGGGAGTAATGAGGGTCCTTGGCTAGCTTAGATATAATTAAATTAATTGCCTGCATCTGTTCATCTAGAGTTCCAGTCCATGTGACTAGCCTATCACTCAACCCAAAATAATTAGTATCCTGAGGAGATATCTTAATATATGTTTGAGACTCCACTATAAATGACCTGTAAAATCAAACAGAGAAATTAACAACCACCTTGGATTTCATTCAGTAAAGCAAATATGTTAACGAATAAAAAGTGGTACAAAATAAAAGTCCAGCTGCTATGATCTTTAACAAATATATAATCAAAGGAAGAAAGTTCTTAGGGCCAAATACTCATATAAATGGTGATCATTTCCTTTCGCCTGAATTGTTGACACTGATAATATGGCAGGTTTTTTATTTTTTGTCCTTTTTTCCTTTATTGGGGTAAGATATTAAACGGTATAATTTTAATGAAAATGAACAGGAAAGGAGCAATAGTGTGAAAGAGACTTAGTTAAACTTCTGCTATGTACTTAATCACCCAATAGATCTTAATGTCTTTGAAAGTCACAGTTTGAACTTCCAACCAAGTAATATGTCAAAACAAATTGTACAATTGGGACTGTTGGTCCAAAAAAGGACATGATTATAAAATGTGTTGAGTTTCTAATCGCTCACAAATGGACTATTGGTTCTGAAATAAAAAGAAGAAAAATGAAGCAAATTTCACAAAGGAATGTAATGAACAACATATGTTTTGTTGTATGAAAAGGAGAAAATGAAACAATTAGGCATAATTGCTATTCATTCAGTAAGTAGTGAAAACGATACAAACCAAATAGTCATTGTAGGAAGAGTTTGCTTCTTCACCAAAGAAAGCAACTTGTGATGTAAGAAAAGTGTGAGAAATGAACAAATAAGAAATATGTTAACTTTGTATTTGTTTTCACTAATGTTTAACAATAAACACTTATATGGTAAAAAGTAAGAGTTGAGTGAAAAATCTCAATAAGTGAACAGATTTTTTAGGAACTTTACGGAGAAGAACACCTTAAATACATAATTGAACCTCTATATAGTTAGGAACAACAATTTTAATTGGCAGATTTTTTATACAAGAACAAAATGACTTATTGCAGGGACAAATAAACTAATAAAATTGAAGGCTCTATTAGAGTCTTCGATGCCTTACAGACTGACAAATTGAATGGTACCAAGTGATAGTTGAATGAGAGGGTCCTTTCTTGTCATATTGGAAATCAACTTCAGTTACATGTATCAATTAAAGCATGAAGCAATGCATAAGCTGATCTGGAATAATTTACTAAAAAATAACACTTTGGGACTTAAAGCATCAAAGTAAACTTCGATACTTAAACCAAAAACTAGCAGTTCAGAGGCTTTGCTATGACACATTATTATGTAAGAGAATTTAGATTCAACTAGAAAAGTTTAAAGCCATGTCAAAAACTAGCAGTTCAGATGTTGTCCTATGACACATTATTCTGCATGCATATTCTATACGAATTTGTTATTTTACAATAGCTTCTCATGCGTAAGAATCCAAAGAGAATTTTTTGTTATTTTATACTTTTAAGGCATTATGCTTTTCAAAATAGTTTATTTCAACACTTATCTTTTATTTATAGCTGAATGCATCCAGCCAGACTATAAGAGAACCTTCCCACATCTTCACAAGTGACAAGTCTAACCAAAAAATTTTAAGTTTTGCTACCCATTCATCTCCATTTTCACACCTTCAATAATCTAAGATTCAGTTATCCTCCTATAGACTTAAATCTAGATGTTAATTTAATGAAATAATTCAATTTTTCATTATCTTCAGATTATGGCTAGTACAATTACGAATTGGGAAAGCAAGTTGACTGATCGAAAGGCTGAAATGGAAGAGGAAAAGGCTAAATAACCTTCTTAAGCCAAAGTCAGTAAACCAAAAGAGAGAATTAATCGAAATACTACAAGGGAAAGACACTTACATAATTCTTGCAGACATCACATCTTGGATGATTTTGCTTCTTATAGCAGGATTTGTGATAAGGGCGATTGGCAGACATAGAAAACTGCCAGAGAAATGAGATTTCTTAGCTAAGTTAGACGATAGAAATGACAAACAAAGTAAAGAGAGGTCACTTGTGGAATCAAGCAGTAACAAATTAAATGAAATTCCGAGACCATATTATGAAGCATATTAACCAATAACTTACAAAAGTTTACTATATTTCAAAAAGACTTACCTCATAATCTGTAATTGGTTGATTGCAAGCATTACAGCAGAAACACTCCGGATGCCAAACAGAACCCAAGCAACTTAAAAATCATCCATGACCAATCTCAATGTAGCAGCCAGCACACACCCTTCAAGAGTTATTCCTCCAAGTATGCATGATGTTACATAATACTAGGTAGTACAAGTTCATTTATGCCTTAGAAAGGTACTTCTTCTTCAAGATAGCAGTATTATTATTATAAGTCTCTCATAGAAACTACTGATATTACATGTTACATAGGATAAGATGCACCAACAAGTTTCAAAATAAAGAGTGAAACATCACAAAATATATATGGACATATTTTATGTTTCTAGAGGCTTAAACTGTTGAAGATAAACTTTGTACATCATCACAAGGTTCAAACAATCAACAAGTTACTAAACGAAAAGAAAAGTTTTTTAACTTTTAGGACAGTAAGACCAATTTTTAGGGGAAAATAACTCAGCAAGCTCGTATACATAAGGCCTAACAGAGAGAAAATGATCTAATTATCAAAAATCATAAAAAGAAAAATCAGACAATCAGACAATCACTCAAATCAGAGAACAATTTGAGAATGAAACATTTACCTCTATTCTTTGAGACCCTAGCTCGGTGGATGTGGTGACAAGACTTGTCTAGGTCTCTGTTCTTTAGGACCCTAGCTCGGGGCTTTGGCAATGAGGCTTGTGACCCATCTCTCTTCTTCGAGACCTCATCTTAGTGGTTGTAGTGACCAAGATCACAAACCTATATCTTCTCTTCAATGGTTGTGGTGATGAAGCTCGCGAAGAAGCTTGTGACCCCAGCTCTATATTCCTCAATGGTTGTCATGAAGAAAACACAACCACAGCTCGGGGCTCTCTCCTCTTCCGATGGTTGTGCCAAAAAGATTGAGAGAAGCTGATCGGAAACCGTAGAGAGAGAGGGGGAGATGGCATTGAGAGAGAAGAGTTTAGGGAGAGGCTGTGGAAGTTGTTTTAGATTAGGGTTATAAGATGGCATTTTGGTAATAATGAGAATGTAAAAATAATTGAATTAAAAAGGTAAAAATATTTTGACAGATTTAAGAATTACCTGTCATTATAGATAAGTATAAGATGACATGTTATTTAAAACCTGTCATAGTATCAAAAAGTAAAGAAAAATCTCTTCCACACCTATTTTTCAATGACAGGTTTAAGAGACCTGTCATCAAAATCATTATCATGTTGTCATTAAAGCCCATATTTGTATTAGTGACAACCATATTTTGAGTAATATTCAATAAAAGTGACGAAGTACCCAATCGGTTCGCATACATCACTATATACTAGCTCAAGTGGTTACTTGGCTCTTTGGCCCTTTCCTGAGAAAGGTCTCTTGGTCATTTTACCCTCTAAACGGGATTCACAAACAGGAAGAGTTTCAACTTCTAGTTCTCTCAAAGCACCATGCTTTGTTAAATTGTTTAATCTATCTAGATTAATATGTCTCAACCTAAGATGTCAAATATATGTGTTATCATCATCATGAGAAAATTTTTATCATTTGTTAGTTTCAGGCTTTTCTACTTTAAATAATTCAGAATTATTTAACATGCATTCAATCAGTTTAAGCATATATAGTCTGTTTATTACTTTTTCATGACAAATATCGAATCCAATCTTAGAAATAATAAAAAATTTATTAATAAAATAAACTTTGAATAACTGTTCTTACAAAAATGAAAGAGAAATCAAATTTCTCAAAAATCTAAGAATATAATAAATATCGTTCAAAACTAATAATTGTATCCAAAAAGTAAACAAACTATCCCTAATGTTTTAGCTTATACGAGAGCACCACTACCAACGCTCAAAACGACCTCGCCATCAGCCATCTCCCTTGATGAATCAAGCATATGCAAAAAAACATACATGATTAGTGGCTCATGAATCAAGTATCCAGGATGACAAATCATATTCCACTAAGTAAGCTTCAAATATAAGTAAATCATATTTACTTTCTTCTTCGGCCCAGAGAGATACTTGTTACAATTTCTCTTCCAAAGACCTTCAACCCCACATTGGAAACATTTTCCATTGGGTTTACTGTCTTTCTTGTTCTTCTTGGTTTTTAGCGATGTCTTGGTTTTCTTCCATTTCTTCTTCTTACCTTTACCCTTACCATTGATCTTCTTCCTCTTGTTAGTTTTAACACTGGAATAAGACTTTTGCTCGACAACATTTGTCTCGCACTCTTTGGTCATTCTAAGGTTGAGTGACTCAAAAGTATGCAGTTCATTTAACAAATGGGTCATGTTGAATTGCAACTTGTTCATAACATAGTTGGTCGTGAACGCAAAAAACGTTGGTGTGAGCGACTCAAGTATAATGCTAACTTGAGTCCGTTCATCAATCGTCGCCAACGTACTTCTGCTTCGTGCATTATGTTGATCATGCTCTTGCACAAAAGTATCATTTATCATCTTAGTCGTCATATAGCTCCTAGTGGCCTCATGAAGACTTCATCAGGCTGCTGTCCAAACATCACATGTAGAGATTCCATAATCTCATAGGCAATCTCCATACTTTCATGTTTGGTTCTCAGAACATCATTCATGCTCACAAGCATGTACCAATTCACCTTTTTGTTTGATATGATCCAAGCATCATATTTGTCCCTAACATTCGTAGGGGCATTAGCCGCGGGCCACTAACGACATTCTTCAGTAAGAACAAACTTATGGTTCTCGCAAATCAACATTAAGTTCGTATTTGATTTTCAACATATGAAATTATCATCATTCAATTTCTCAAGCGCGAGTAAAGCAGTAACAGAGTTGCCCATGGTAGACATAATAATGATAACTGAAAATTTAAAACATACAAGATTCAATATAATGGATAAATATCTAGAATTTAAAAAGTAAATGTGATGCATGAATGCAACATAATGAACACACAAATTTAACATTTACTAATCATGATAAAATAACCCAATGATTAATGTGTTGCCTTAGGGTCAGTCAGATTAATCTCAAACTGTCTATGAGACAATCTCATCCTTATTAATTAAAAATTAAAATATCTTATATTTTCTCTTTTAAGAATGAGGTATCGCTTGTTCGGTCAAGTCACAACTATCCATGTGAAAGCTTAATTGTGACTTTGTGAATGTAACTCATCATTTCAGATTTCATGACTTCATTTAGAATATGTAGCCTTAGGGTCAGTCAAAACTAAATTACATCACTTCCTCCTATCTTCTTAAGAAGTCCAACCTTGGTATTGGTACACCTCGAAACCGTCCTTAAGGAGATGAAAACAAAGCCATCTTCAGGCCCTTACTGCACCTCACAGTGTTGTACTAATGATGGAGACCATAGATTACATTCACATGTCAACATTCTCCCGCTCACTATTTTAGGATTATGTGTTTCCATTTTAACTAATTAATTAATTTTAAATTAATCATTGGTTAAAATAATAACTCTATGAATATTTAATAATCAGTTATGTCAATCTCATTGGTCTAAGTTCATTTAACTTTCTAAAACACCTAAGTCATAATTAGGTAAACTTAGATTAATTAATTAATTATATTCATCAAACTTTAATAAAACTCTTTCACTAAAGTCAGTTATCCTAAAAGGTTACTATAGCTTTTAGAGTGGTGTGATTTTTAAGTTTTAACTAATTAAAACCTAAGAGTTTACATGTAATTGATTTCATAAAATAATACATATAAACATATAGGATAATCCTAATAAATCATGTTTCTACTGATGAGATGCATGATTAAATTACAACTAGGTGAGATTTTCATGTATAGCATGTGATCGACTAATGCATGGACATGTTATCACACATAACAATTAAATAAAATAATAATGGACCGAGTGACTATTGAGTATTTCTAAATTATAACTCTTGAAATAAAGAAATAAAATTACAAAGCGGCTTCAAGAATACATATTTCTCAAATATTACCTTCTCCTCTTGAGTTTAATCTTCATAATCTTCAAACTTTAAACAAAATTCTATTTAATTAAGAAAAACTATTTTTCTTAATTAAAATTATTTTTTTTATAATTATCCATTTAAAAATAGTTGACTTTGACTTAGTCAAATAAATACTTTATTATGACTCATTGGGTCAAACTCACTCAACCTATTAATTTTTTTATTTTCATAAAATTAAAAATTCATAATTAATTTTAAAATTTAAAAGCATAATTGAAAGATTTAGGATTATCAAAACCCTACAGTGATAGGATTGGTTGGTATTAGGGTTTGTAAGAAATCTCTAAATGTGACAATAGTTATCACCGACCACCATCACCGCCGCCATCCAACCACCGTTGTCGGCCGTAGACCTCTATTGGCCCCCGGCCCCCGCCATCGATTTTCTGGTGACATTGCCGGTAATCCATAATCGGCGGCACCAGCGCCGAAAATCCAATTTCTAGTGCCAACGCTAGAATTCTAAAAGAATTTTTATTTCTTTTATTTTTCCTCTATCGTTCGTCTCGTGAGTCCTTCGTCTTCTTGCGATTGAAATAATTACAATAAATATTCAAAATAATATTACAAAAAAATTCTTACGCCCATGGCTTACACAAGATCTAAGGAAAAATAAAAAAGAACAAAGCCTAACCCAATAAATCACCATATAATTAACGATCCATTATTTCTCATACATTCAAAAAACATAATCATTCATTCACTCATACATATTTCATATTATATGAATGATGCAAGAAAATCCACACAATATTTAACATATAAATATATAAAGACTACTCTAAAAACCACTTGTTGCTCATCACGGTCCGTGCGCGGCAGAAGCGTGTGGTGTGTGGTCATTTAAGAATTAAACTTTTCATAAAGGTCAAATATTTTAATAAAACAGAACTTGCGCAACGCCACGATAACTAAATAAAAACTTCTTTTAAAAACTTTTTTTCAACCAGTCAGGATCCATTATATATTTATACATTAAATTTACAGCATACAAGGTTAGGAATCATACACTTATTATAGTTTATATCAAGCATCCTAAACCGATCAATCCTCCGTCCCACAAAATCGTTCCAACGATCGGTAGACTCTGAGATCCACACCAAGATCATCCAAGTCAATCATCAACACACTAGGACGTGTGTGAGCAAGTAGAATATTACAAGACATTTTTTCTGTCTCTAGATGTACTCAACACATGAGATATAAAGATTTACTGAGAATGACTTTTGAAAGATGATTCTCTAAAATAATGTGATGATTATTATTTTAGAGATTTTATTAAATTTTAATCGTAGAGAAAAATTACTCTAACCAATTGTGTTTTCAACTCAATTCTATGATTGATGAATTGATTCAACTCATTGATTTGATGAACTGGTCAACTAAACTCATCTAATTGATGCCATCAAAATAATATTTATATCTTTCTTGATAATGACGTATCAAATATTTAGGGATAATTAAAATTAAAATTTAATTTTTAATTTCAAATTACCCAATGCAGTGGGACCTACTACATAATGGTGCACAACTGCAGGGTGCCGCGAGCAACACAGTGTCAACAACCTGACAGATCCATTCATGAAGACTTCAAGTAGTAAAGTCTTTGATTGTCATCTGGAGGGTAAGGGGACACGAGATTGTACACGTCTACTTTAGCCCAAGTGGGAGTTTGTTAGAATTGTGTCCATAAAGTAGGATATTATAACTATTTCTGAGTATTTAGTTTTTTCTCTGACATTTATATATTACTGAATTTTATGAATAAATGAAAGTTTTCCTTTAATTAAAAAGTATGTTTATAATTTACTTAAATCTTGGAATTGTCGTCAACGAAATAAGAGTAAAGACTGAATGATCTTCCAGACAAGCTCTTCTGAAATAGTTCAGAATGTTATTCGCAATCTTATGATCGACTGAGCAATCGAGTCTGATTATGACTGTTAGGTTAAACCAAAGGATGCCGATATTGGTGCATGGGAGTGAAGACTCTAACGGTTGACCTGGACATGTTATGAAACATGATGAATAGACCAGTAATAAATTAGTTTAGAGCAAAGTTAATATCTAGTTTTAAATCCTATTGTTACGCCTATGAGGTGAATACGAAACTTGACTTAGTTACTTGCAATTTTTATACACCAAATGAGTGAATTCGAATTGCCAAACAATACCTTAGCTGTTGGAATCATGATTCAGCTATGTTGGAGTTGCGTGATTCACAGATATGGAATTCGTGGTAAGATTGCAATAGCAACAATATCACCTTATTGTTTATTGATGGGTGTGTGAGTAAATAAACAAGGCCTAGTATCTCGATGACATGAGTTCTTGAATAAGACATTATGAACTGTATGAGATATTTCACTGATATGTCTTTCTTATTCACAATCAATAAAGGAGTTAAGAAAATAATAACTATCGGGATAAAATAATAATTTTACATCCAGTTCTTGTTACTAATATTCACGAAGGGTAAAATCATAAAATACCATGTAGATCATGAAATATAAATGTTTATTTGCACCAACAGAAAATGCAGTACGCGTAAATCAAGAGTTGATTCGGCATCGGACCTATAGTGGAATCGTCTGATGTCAGGATTAAATAGGTCGAGAATTTATGGAGATAAATTAGCCAGGTTTCTTGAATCTCATAGTTTTATTCATGTGGGTCTGTTCGGTCTCAAAAGTAGTTTATAAGGGCATGAATGAGAAACAATATTAGTTGGACCAAAAACGTGTTTTGAACCAAGACACATTCCCGAACCCATATGTGATGGGTATATCACTAAATTAGTGAAGAGCAGAATTAATGTTCAAATTAATTAATTTATTATTTTCTAATTATTGGATAATTAATAAATAAAAAATAATAATTTATTAATTGATAGAGATCAATTTAATTTATTAATTTGTATTGATAAATTTGGACACAGTATTGACTCTAAGTGAGATGTAAAAATCGTAGAGAGCAGTGTAGAGAGTGGTGAATTTCAACAATTTACAATATAGGGGTATATGTGTAAATTTCATAATTATTATATAAGTGATTGCAATAGGGTTGCATCCCTAACCTAAGCTTAATCTAATTACAGTGTGTGATTATTCAGAGCAAGAAAAAGGTTTTCTCTGTGTGATTATTCAGAGCAAGAAAAAGGTTTTCTCTTTCCCCCTCTCTTGTTGTCGTCGAAATCATAGTAAGGAAGAAGAAAATTTATTTTTTCTTTCTCAGTTGTTTAGAGAACCCACACTCTATTCCTAACAATATCCTTGCGAGACATATTTTTGAATCATATGAGTGGTTGTTGATGTGAAGATCGATTGAAGTTCTTGGAATCTCAAGAACGAGGAACGCGAGATAATAAATTGGATCCAGCCAATTCAGAAATTCTCCATTACATGAAAAGATAAAAAATATTTTTATTTTTTCTCGATACGTTTATCTAAATGTGTATGATAGTTGTATGGTTTTATACTTAATATGATTAAATATTTTTTGAAATTATTTGATATTCCACCCACGAACTGTTCATGGTTCATTAATTTTTTATAAATTTTTTTAAAACCTGATCTGACACTTCTCAGGTCTTAATAATTATGCATGATATCTCATAGGAGCATTTGTATAATCTTTGATTTCTCGGATCTTGATAATTATGCATACTCTCCCGTGGGAACATTTACGTAATTCGTGATCTCTCGAATCTTGATAATTATGTTTGCTCTCTCGTGAGAGCATTTTCGTAATCTCAGACCTCTCGGGTCTTCATAATTATGTTTGTTCTCTTCTGGGACCATTTGCATAATCCATGACCTCTCGGGTCTTGATAATTATACTTGCTCTCTCGTGGGAGCATTTTTTTTGTTTTAACTACGCCTAAATATTCATAGGGGATTTGCGCGGAACTTTATATTTCTAGTTTTCTATCCCCTACTGAGCAAGCCCAAGTGTTCTGTAGACCTCATGATAAGGTGTCGTGGTGATATAATTCAGAGATTTTGTGACTTTATATTATGTCCTAAGATCACGTCGCTTCAAATGAACTCAGATTTAACATCATATTGAATTAAAGTGCTCTTAAAAATATCCTTTAAAAGAATAGTGAGATTGAACAATAAATAACGTATCTCATAATTTTAATGGAGATCATTGATGTGACTCTTAATTTTGAGAGAATATGAAAAAAAATCAAGATAATATCGATCCGAGCTATGTAGTATGTGTCCTAATCTTCAAACTTATTTTTTTCCAAGATGTGAAATAACATTGATAGGAATAATTGCATTATTCTCCTAACACTAAGAGCACATCAAATAGTGTAAATTAATCATGAAGAATTTTAAAAATTAAATAAAAATAATAAACGACATATAATTCTTCCCTTAAATGGTGTACTGATACTGTGCATTTTCTGTGTCATTTTTTGTTCATTCAGAACTTGAAAATAATTGGCTTCGAGGAGCTCATATGGGCCATCGGGAAAGGGAAAGGGTGTTAGGCTATCTTTGTGGCTTCATGAGGCACAAAGGCCATAAAAGAAAGGCCTTGGACTCGTGGGTTGGGCTGTGAAGGGCCCGGCACCAGGCCTCGAGTCTGACCTAAGCGCGCGTCAAGTCTGGGTGCGGGTTGTGCCCGGGCGGGGTCACTCGCCGGTTGTGCATAGGCCTGTGCTGGAGTTCTCATGGGCACCTTGCATGGGGCTGGCATAAGCTTTCTTCTCTTTTCCATGGATCAATGGGTTATCTACTGGGTAGGTTAACTCGGTAAGCTAGAAGCGGGTCAGGATGGAGGACCGCCGCTGCGCGTGCGGTGCATGAGGAAGCTTTCGGCCGCCTTTGATGGTTGGAGAAAGCTTGAAGACGCCGTAAACCTCCATCTGAACCCTTTTATGGGTACGTTTAAGTCTGAAATTTATCATTCGTTGTAGATATGAGGTTCTATATTCGGCAACAGAGGAGTCGTTAGCGTCAAATACGACAGTCGTGGTAGATGCGAATGTTCTTCTCCGGAGAACATCCGACGTCGTGAAGGGCATCTTCGCCGGGGTGGGAGTCGTCAGCTGTACTCAGTGGCAGCCGCCACTGTCTTCGGTTTCTCACTTTGTGCTTGATTTTTCATTTTTGTTTTCTGAACAGGTTACAGCAGCATTTTCGCCGCAACGAAACTCGCCATCGCGCGACTGCTTCTTTCGATTGACGATGATGACGGCTTGCGCAGTGGCTTAAAGCTTTAGTGACAGCATCGTTGCTTAACGACAATGATGATGTGCCACGGTGTTCGCGGCAGCAGCAACATTTATCGTGACATCAGTAGTGGCTCCCAGTAACGACGAACAATTAGTGGTGACAGTGACCACGACAATTCTTCAACTTTCTCTGTCGATCCTAGCGTTCATCTCCTTCATGATTCTTTAACCCATTTTGGATCGTTTCACCGCTGCAGCAACGATCATGACGGTGGATAAAATTTGCGATCAATTTTGAAAAATGAGAGATTTCCATTCCCACAAACGGTGCCAAAGTGTTGGTGTGAAAATTATTTTATTATTTTTCACATAAATTGATATTGATGATGAGTTGAATTAGAATATAAATGGAGTTTCAAAAAAGTTATCATGAGTACGGAGAAGAAACAGGGAAAGACAATCCAGTGGACACGCTAAAATGGTATTGCCTACATGAATTTTGTGAGCCAAAGAGATTTAAGTTTATTTGCAATTAGACACATGTGCGGGGATAGCTCAGTTGGGAGAGCGTCAGACTGAAGATCTGAAGGTCGCGTGTTCGATCCACGCTCACCGCATTTTCTTCATTTTTCTTTTCGTTTAAGTTTAATCAACCGCGGTCGTTGTCAACGACTTCAACACCATACTGAAAGAAACCAGCCCCCACGACGTCGTCTCTATTAGGGATAAAGGCATGCACTATTTTCTTTTGCCCGCAAAACTCCGAAACGAATGAAAGCCCAAATCATAATCATAACTTAATTGAAATCCAACCATCATAACTGATGTGCACACACTCACTTGTTCTCATCAACCACATATACACAAAATCTCCCCATATAATAAGTTTTTAGGAAAATTAACCATTTATTCCTATTTAAATAGGTCAAAACTTTTGTTAAAAAAACTCAAAACCTTAAAATATAACATATTTTTTTAATATGTTATATTAAAATTATTCTTTATTTTTCCCTAATTTTTAAAATATTAACATTAATTTTTCACTTAATATACAAACCTGAATTTACATAAAACAAACAACCCATACAAGTTTATATTTCGGGTTAGAAAAACGTGAGGTTGGTTCACTTATAAGAATAATCTTATCACATTAGCATATTCTTAACAAAAAAATAAATATAAATATTTTTAATTTTTCAAATTAAACAGGTGTACATGTTTTTTACTCCTGAACTTTTTGTGTATGTATGACTGGATAAAATTTAGATATGAAGATGTGAGTTGGAGATGGTTAGAAAATCCTTTCCAGACTTTTGATTGGCTGATTCAAAAAACTCACAACCCCCCACTCCTGCACTCTCCGTCCCTTCATTTCTCTTTACCTTACACTACAACTAGAGCTTCTGTTTCTAAACAATGCCACCATTTCGATACAGCTTTCAATTCAATTAACTGAAAGCTTTGTTTAGTAATGGCAGCTTCTGCTAGCTCTCCTTCTCTTCTTAGACGGGTTTTTTTTTATTAAAATAGACTCATACACTAATTATTTGTAGAAATGTACCCTAACACTAATTTTCACTTACCATGACCACGGCCCACTTTTCCTTCACTTTTTCACTTTTTCACTTTTTTCTCATTGTTATTCTTATAAGTTATTCAATCAAATGTCATGGTCTACTCACTTAACACTCAAAACCTCTCTACCCACCTCATCCCATTTCTCCTTCGTAATTCATTTTTTCTACCTCTTCGTTTTCTTCTTCATTTCCTCTTCGTCTTCTTCCTTCTTCGTCTTCTTCCTTCTTCCTGCAACATCAAATGATTGGTAGTTCTTCTCTCTGGAACAGGTATCTCTGGAACAGGTATACGTTTTGTTTTCTTCTTTCTAGAAATATTTACTTGTCTTCTTCCTTCTTTCATGGGTTTTCACTTTCATGAGTTTTCTGAAAATATTTATTTATTTTCTTCTTTATGGAACGTTGTTTGAAGTTCATTTATTGTATAAGATCACTACAAATGATGGTTTAGTGTAAAATGAGGTCTACACGAGCCTCGTGTAGTCATCTTGTAGACAATATGCAAGGTACACGAGCCCCGTGTAGACCTCGTGTACACTACACGATCATTGTGTGGTGCATCAGGAACTTCTTCTGCAGTTCACGAGCATCGTGTAGCATCTATTACACTAATCGAGGACTACATAATCATCATGTACTGTACAGGATGACCACATGATGATCGTGTACACTACACGATCCTCATGTAGTCCTCGTGTACACTATACGATGGAACTACACAATCATCGTGTAATCCTCGTATATGCATTGGAATTAGTTCGGGGGTCTCCTAAAGAATGCTCCCAACATATTGTCACATGTTAGAATAAAAAATTTATGTACTTAATTTTTATTTTTCCATCATAATGTCTACAAGAATACTACACGATGGTTACACGGACCTCGTGTAGTCAACATGTCCACTATGTTTGTACTCTGCCATTTTAATACAGCAATATTAAATATTTTTCATGGACAACAACACACATAAAGACCGATGAGCAGGTGCATGTTAAATATTTTTTCATGGCTCTTGGACTATCTGTTTGTGAATTTTTCAACTGTATACGACCTGCCATTGTTATTGACGCAACGGCCTTAAAATCTAAATACAAAGAGGTATTATTTGTTGCAACAGCAAAGGATGGGAACAACCAAGTATATTCTCATTGCGTTTGGAATTGTAGATTCAGAAAATAATGATTCATGGGAATGGTTCTTCCATAAACTTCATGATGTAATCGGTGATCCAGAAGACTTGGTATTTATATCCAACAAGCATACAAGTATACTAAATATTGTACAAGTTGTCTTTCCCAATGCGCTTCATGGAGCTTGCATCTCCCATATGGGCCTAAATATCAAATCAATTTATAAAAAGGAAGATGCGCTTGCATTATTTTTTAAAGCAGCAAAGGTATACCGTCAATCAGAATTTGATCGGCTGATGATGCATTTTACAGATGCATTTCTAGATATTTCACAATACGTGTCAGTGTGGGGAGGTGAGAGGTGGGCACGTTGCCATTTTGATGGAAGGCGATATAATATAATGACTACAAATAATCGCGGAATGTTTGAATGTGGTTTTGAAGGATGCTAGAAAGCTTCCATTACATGCCCTATAGAACATATATGTGATATGTTACAACAGTGGTTATATGAATGACGAACGACTACCTGTCAAATCACTTCTCATATGACATATTGGGTTGAGACTGAGCTTAATAAAAAGCATCTTGCATCACGTACACTATCATTGTTTCCTTCTGACATCCACGAGTTTCGTGTTGCGGGTGGGGGTAGCGGAGCAGTGGTAAACTTGCATCTTAAGACTTGTACGTGTAGAGAATTTGATCTTGATCAAATTCCATGCATGCATGCTTTGGCTGCATGTCAACAGCGCAATATTTGCGCATACAGTATGTGTTCGAGGTTCTACAAAAATGAGGCTCTAATTGCTGCGTATGAGAAAATAATACATCATCTCGGGGATCAAGCAGATTGGGTCATCAGTCAGGAGGTTCATGAAAAAGTGATATTTCCACTTATAACGAGGCGGCAAAGTGGCAGACCTAGGATAGAGAAAATTCCATCCAGAGGTGAGGAAGTAGAGAGAAGTGCAAACGTTGTGGGAAAATTGGCCACAACCGATAAACATGCAGAAATCTAATTTCTTTATCTCAATGGGATGATCAAGCCACTTAAACATAAATAACGAGCTTTGTAGACTTAAATTAAATATTAATATAGAAATATATTTGTGTTTGTTATTTAATAATGTCATAAAGTTGACATATTAACTCTACAAATGGTATATTGCATGAGAAGATCAAATTATTGGAGATATCTACTAACTGCCTGAATCCTACACGAGAACTTCATGGGATTCGTGTAGTAATCATGTAGACTACACTAGAACTTCACAGGTATCGTGTAGTCATCGTGTAGACTATACGATGACATCATGGTCATTGTATAGTAATCGTGTAATGATCGTGTAGATTAAACTAGAACTTTACACGATGGCTACACGGGCATCGTCTAGTAATCATGTAATGATCATGTAGACTAAACTAGAACTTCACAAGCATCGTGTAGTAATTGTGTAAACTACACTAGAACTTATAATGATCGTGTAGTCTACACGATGACTTCACGGGCATCGTGTAGTAATCATGTAGTAATCGTGTAGACTAAACTAAAAATTTACTGGCATCGTGTAGTCATTGTGTAGACTACATTATGGTTACACGGACCTCATATAGTTATCGTGTAGACTACACGAGAACTTCACGGGCATCGTATAGTAATCGTGTAAACTTTATGACATTATTAAATAACAAACACAAGTATATTTCTATAATCCATAATTCATAATTTAATAAAATAAAAATCCATAAAATATATTCATATTATTTCGTCTTTGATATTTTGGCATTTGTTGTTGAGTTATTTCTTGGAGGTTCTTCCCATATGCGAGGGTTTCGACAAACTTAAGGGTAAATATCCCACTATGGAACCTACAAAACACATGAAATGCAAAAAAATAATTAAATAACATATATGAAATTTTAAATGGACTTTCAAAAATGTATATTTCACTTACTCATTCTCTTATTGTGGACATTTCATGATCTCATATTTCCACTCATATTTAGGTTGAACCTCTTGTCTTCTCTCATAAATATTCATCATTTGAGCTAGCCGAGGGACAATCTTCATGAAAGGTTTCATTATTTTAATGTAAAAGGAGCGTTAATATGGGGTGTTCATGGATTTATAAATACAAATACACTGGCCAATCAAATCAAGCTCAACCGTAATCCAATGATTGCGGTTCACATTCATTAAATAGATAACCTTATTCGACTGTTCCGAGCTCCTTCCAAAACTCGTGTGCAAGTCGAGGACCAGGTACCAGAGCTGATCATCAATGTCAATATCCCAACTCATGAGATCTAGCTCAAGCTCCTCCATTCAACCAGACAGGTTCTCCTGAAATGTCATGAGAAAAAATTCAAATCTTCATCGTCAATAAAAATGGTCATGAAGTCTACACAAGGCCCGTGAAGGCCTCGTGTAGTCTACAAGAAATCTACACGAGGAGCATGAAGGCCTTGTGTAGTCTACACGAGGTCAGTGAAGGCCTCGTGTAGTCTACAAGAAATCTACACGAGGAGCATGAAGGCCTGGTGTAGTCTACACGAGGTCAGTGAAGGCCTCGTGTAGTCTACACGATGAAGCGTGAAGGCCTAGTGTAGTCTACACAAAGTTTACACGAGGTCAGTGAAGGCCTCGTGTAGTCTACACGAGGGAGTATGAAGGCCTCGTGTAGCTTACCCGAAGACTACACGGTGTGCAGTTCATTAAGTTAAAGAACAAATCATACTTACTTGTAGAAACAAATCACCAACACTGATTCTGATTTGAGGGTTGTATTCTTGCAAATCTCACCTCATGAGCTCCAGTTATGCATCAATGTGCTGCAATGTAAAAAAGATTAGTTAATATATTTATAATTATTTTAAATATCACATTGAAAAATATTATAAATAACTTCTTACATCTGACTCAAGACCTGATAAGGTGAAGAGACTAGTTTTTTTGAACCAGATTAGGTCAATGGTTGAAAATCCAACGTTTACTTTCTTGTTCCTGTACAACGTAAGTATAAATCAAAGTTAGGTAGAAGATTGGTTTACTACACGATTGTTACACGGACCTCGTGTAATTTACATCGTGTAATCTACACGATGTCAATGCAACTATCATGAATATTATACGAAGAAGAAGTGTACAAAAAAAATTACAGAACTTACTTTGCCCTTAGGAAGGTGAATCGGGCTTTAAAACAGGTTTCATCTTCAGAAGATATATCACCATATGCTTGAAAATGTTTGAAAGTCCATTTTGGAAACAATATTCTCATCAACTTTTTTTCTTCGCTGCTTTTTCTTTTCATCCTTTTCGCTTTCCCAATTAGGTGACTCTAGGACCCAAGATCTTTTTATCTTCCTCTTACCAATTTCACCAAGGCAGACAAGCTCTTCTTCTCCATCGTTGGACTGCTCTGTTGACCGAACCGAATCCATCAATGCAGATATTATCTATGCAACCTTTTGTTTCTTCTTCTTCTTCTTCCTCTTCCTCTTCTTCTTCTTCCTCTTCTTCCTCTTCTTCCTCTTCTTCCTCTTGTTCCTCTTCATCTTCTTCTTCTTCCTCTTGTTCCTCTTCATCTTCTTCTTCTTCCTCTTGTTCCTCTTCTTCTTCTTTCTCTTCTTCTTATTCCTCTTCTTCTTCTTCCTCTTCTTATTCCTCTTCTTCTTCTTCTTCTTTTTCCTCTTCTTCTTCTTCTTCATCTTCCTCTTCTTCTTCTTCTTCCTCTTCCTCTTCTTCTTCCTCTTCCTCTTCCTCTTCCTCTTCCTCTTCCTCTTCCTCTTCCTCTTCCTCTTCTTCTTCTTCTTCTTCTTCTTCCTTTTCTTCTTTTTCTCTTTTTCTTCTTCCTTTCATTCCTTCTCTTCTTCTTCTTCTTCCTTTTTCTTCCTTCTCTACCATCTCCTCTTCTTCTTCCTTCTCTACCATATTTTTGTAGCTTTCTTTTTCTTCTTCTTCCTTACGGTCCTTCTCTTCTTCCTCTTCCTTCTCTTCTTCCTCTTCCTTCTCTTCTTCCTCTTCCTTCTCTACCATCACCTCTTCTTCTTCCTTCTCTACCATATCTTCTTCTTTTTCATCCTTCTCTCTTTCTTCATTTTTTTCACTTCCTTCTCAATCTTCTTATCCTTCTCATCGCTAGCCATCATCATGGAAGATCGAGGACAGAATGAGTAATCATTTGGCCTCAATATTACCAAATGATCCATCAAAATTTTAATTTGAAAAATTGCAAAGGAAATGTGTGAATGCATGGACAGAATCTTCTTACTTATTGAAGTGATCTTTTGGTCCATTCCGATCATACATTTCCCCACTCAATCTTCATGTCCACTGAGCTTCTTGGACACAATTTTCTTCTCCTATGTTTCTCAAATGCCTCATCGAACCTCTTCCTCTTTTTCTTCTCCTCTTCCTTTTCAATGGCATCCTCCTCCTCATTATCCTCATCTTCTACTGAAAAGGGTGATGGAGGAGGCATCGACTAAAAAAATATGTAATATTAAGCAGACAAAATCGAAAAAGGTGACTACACGATGGTTACACGGATCTCGTGTAGTCATCGTGTGGACTACACGATGGTTACACGGATCTCGTGTAGTCATTATGTAGAATACACGATAGTAAAATGAATCTCGTGTAGTCATCGTGTAGACTATACGAGATCCGTGTTCAAGAAGAAAAATGGTAGAAAATGATTTTGAACATACCTTCTCTCCAACTACTATCTCTAGAAGCTTTTTTCTATTTCCTCCTCAGTAGGGACCAAGGAAAGAAATGTCAACTAAAAATGCAAGAAATATAAATTAGTATATATGAAAGTAATATAAATTAATTTGTCAACATAATTCACCAACATACATTCTCCTTCGAAAAAAAAATTTTGAATATTCTCAACCGGTACTATCGTGGTCAGACACGACTTGAGAATCCTTGGCACCTTGGTCAAAACCTGGTTACCATACAAACTACCTACCAAGGGGATAGTTTCAAATACCCGTGCCTATTTAAACAAAAGAGAGTAATTCAGTATTCAGCACATAGATAATTCAATACCTCACTACATAGAATTAAATAAATTGTACGTGGAAGACAAATGGACTTCCATTGAGTGAATACCCATGAACATCAGCGGGGGATTTTTGTGTTTTTTTTCTTAATCTTTAAGATCACCAAAAACAATATTTGTATTCTTCACGGCTAATAATGATTTCATTTTTTTGGAGAACGAGAGGTCTCCCCACGGATATTAGTTAAACTCTTCAAGGTCGTCAACCAAAATCAACCATCTCTTGTCAATTAGGGTACGGTTCTCCTTCCCCAACACAAAATGCTCTAGCAAATATATTAGAGTCATCTTGACCGCATCACATTCTGACTTATATTCAGAGCTCTTGAACATCTCCTTCAATTCAGCCATGGTTATTGATTGGGCTTTGAAAAAGTAAAGATTAGAGACTCTGTTGGGGCCACGGGTCTTCTTCTCATCCTGGGTTTCACGAACTTTAGTCTGATAATCAAAGAGAACTCCTTCTTGGAGAATCATAGTGGCTCCACATTGATAAGAAAATGGATCTCCTCCTCAGATGGAGTGTCGTCCACATATTTGGTCTCTGTGGCCAGCACCTGGTGGCAGACAATTGCTGAAAACTTCAGGGATGGGAGATCAAGGAGATGGCCAAAGCATGTCTCCCTAAATAGGGAGAGTTGAGTAGCTGTCAACTTGGTCTTGATAACCTCTATGCAGCGGGTATTGCACTTTGCATTGACCCTTGCTTTTGGAATTGTGTTAACGTCATAAAAGTATCTTAGTTGCATCTTTGATAAAGCCAAAACCTATAGAATATTCAAGGAAAACATAAGATCAGGAAATGTACACGATGCTCGTGTAGTCATTGTGAAGACTACACGGGGTGTACACGATGTCCGTGTAGTCATCACATCGTGTAGACTACACGGGGTGTGCACGATGCTCGTGTAGTCATCGTGAAGACTACACGAGGTGTACACGATGTTCGTGTAGTCATTGTGTAGACTACACAGGGTGTACACGATCCTGGTGTAGTCCTCGTGTAGTCTACACGAGGACTACACCAGGATCGTGAAGACTACACGATGTTCGTGCAGTCATCGTGTAGACTACACGAGGTGTACACGATCCTGGTATATTCCTCATGTAGCCTATATGAGGCTTACACGACCCTCGTGTAGTTCTCATATAGCCTACACAAGGCTTGTTCAACCTTCGTGTAGCCTACATGAGGTGTACATGACCCACGTGTAGTCCTCGTGTAGCTACACGAGGGTACACGATCCTAGTGTAACTCAGAAAACACGACCCACGTGTAGTCCTTCATACTTGAACGGAGAATTCCTCGATGATTATGGATGAGACACTGCTAGACTGTCAGCCGATCCAGAGGCCTTCCCCACGAACAGGGCACTTGAGGTAATCCATCCATTTCCACTCATACTTGAATTCTAACATTTTTCAACTCAACTGGGTGATAACACTTTCCAGGTGATTCACGGTAGATGGGCTATGCTAGGGGCACTAGGCTGCATAACCCCAGAAATTCTTGAGAAATGGGTAAAAGTAGACTTCAAAGAACCAGTATGGTTCAAAGCAGGAGCTCAAATCTTCTCAGAGGGAGGCTTAGATTACTTGGGAAATCCTAACGTTGTTCATGCTCAGAGTATCCTAGTGCTACCATTCCAAGTCATTCTAATGGGACTTGTTGAGGGATTTCGCATCAATGGCCTTGATGGAGTTGGAGAAGGCAATGAACTTTACCCTTGTGGCCAATACTTTGACCCACTTGGCCTTGCAGATGATCCCGTCACGTTTGTTGAGCTTAAGGTGAAGGAATCAAGAATGGCAGACTTGCTATGTTCTCCATGTTTGGGTTCTTTGTTCAAGCTATTGTCACAGGGAAAGGGCCTCTAGAGAACCTCTTGGATCACCTTGATAACCCTGTTGCTAATAATGCTTGGGTTTATGCCACTAAGTTTGCACCTGGGTCTTGAATCATTCAGTTGATCATCTGTTCAATCTAGTGTATCCTTTCAAATTGAATGGAAACATTTGTGTAATTTGTAGTTTTTAGTGATAGTTTCCAAATGAAAAGATGTTTGGGTGATTATATAACCACAGAGTACGTATGTAAAGGATCTAAACTGAAATGGTGTAACTAAATGAAAAAGCTGCAGTAGAACGATTCAAACTCTATTGAACGATCCAACAGAGTTCTCAGTAACATGCCTTGAAACTTTGTTCATAATTGTACATACTACAACAATGTTCTAATAGACGTTTGTTCACACAATTTTACAAACAGTAGTTCAGAACGGGGATCGAGAACTCCATGGATAAGAGGAAACATCAACTTGGATTCCATTTCTTTGGTAAAAGTACAACACTTGATCCCATTACAGCAATGAGTGAATGACAACTGACTATATACAGAAACTACTATTTTTAATAGAGATTGTGAAAGCTAAAATCCCATCTTACCAAATTCTTACTTCTATCAAACAACAGAAACTGAAAGGTATAATAATTCTCCCCCCATAAATTGACCAAGTCTTCCTCTCTTTTTTCCATCTTCAGTCTTTATACAATTAATTTACACACTCCATGATCCCAATTAAGATGATCATCTTGAGCTTAGCTTCTCCCACCACTTCCTTCGTTTTTTTCCGCCTTCTGAATGTCCGTGTTTACGAAGCTTCGCTTTCGTCTCCCGTAACCGAACTTTGTACTCCTTTTTCCATGCCTCAAACTTGAGTTTGAGTTTCTGAATTTCTTCATCAGGATTTGTAGTAGAAGCTGGTTGCATTGGTCTGACTTCTACTAGAACTTTGGCATCACTGTCAAAGGACTGTTTCTGGTGCTCAAATTCTTTTACAAGATTGTTTACTGCACTTTGCGTAAGGTTAATCTTTTGTCCTTTGTCATACTCAGAATCATGATATAGAGGCGATGAAACAGCATCAACTCTTCCAGGCTGATTAGCAGTATCTCCGGCACCCTGGCTTCCTGTGGCCGCAACAAGACTCCTCTACAGACACAGAGAAAATTATTTAACTGAGTTAAACCAACAAGTTTAACAAACGGGTACTCTAATTTTAGCTGATTATGAAAAACTATTTTAAACAAGTTTTCAGAAAATTTATACTGACACTCCTTGAGAAATGCTACCAACACGTTTTCGGTTAGAAAATAACAATGTTTCTCTTGTTTTCACGTTTTTTGAAAAAATCATTTTTTAAATCGCAAACAGATGGGTTCTAAATCCCCGTGCTATCAAGAACGTCACTTATAAATTTATTAGTTTTCCTTATAAAAGAACAAGAAATTTTATAGGTTTACTATATTTTCTGAATGTTTTTCTAACATGTAACTCACTTGCAAAGATGACATCTGTTTTCGCCACATTTCCTCCATTGATTTCATCTTGGCAGCATAATCTGACCACTTAGCCTCAGATTGTTGAACTTGCTCTCGCAGTGCAGCATTTTCCTTTTCCTTTTGCTGCAAACTTGCTTCTGCCTTGAGAACGCGCATTTGAAGCTCGGCGACATCTGAAGGCAGAACTTGAACCTGCTTTTGTGCTTTATCCTACTCAGCACGAAAAGCGATTTCCAGATCGTTTAAGAGAAAATTTAAATTCGCAAATAATGAGAGTATTCGCTATCTAATTCGAAAAAAAACTTGATGCCTGAATGAAAATTTTCGGGGAGAGAGAGAGAGTACCTTGATTTCTGAACTCTTCCTTCCTGGCTTTTGTTTGGATTCCTTAATCTCTGGATATAACTTCCTCAGGTTCTGCACGATATTAAAACGCTTCCGGACCAGCCAACCACGAATTACTACACGATATAAATGAAGAATAAGAAAATTACACAACACCAAAAAATTTAAGCATAAACTTGAGCAGAAGAACAAAAAAGCTCTTATACCAGATTGTAATTGTATGACTGCCTGTAACTCAACTTTTTCAGGAACACTAGCTGTGCACCAATCCACCACTACAGTAATTTTCCTTCTCCCAATTTCACCACGAATAACTTCATTGGAGAATTAATTTTATCAATGAAAAGCTTCCAAAGAACAGAGATATAAAGTCACTACTGAAACAAATGCAGACTACATATATCAAACATGCCAGGCACTTCATAGCAAAAAAATGTGACGGAACAAATAATCAGATAAAAACTTGGTAATGGCAATAAGAATAAGACGGAGAGTAATAAAAGTTGCTCCTTTGACTCAAATAGCAATGGCATGTGATTGTATTTACATGATTGTAATATTGTGGCTTCATTTTTGAGCTCCTGGAAGTAATGACGGGCCTGGTGACCACGAAAGCGTTTTTGAATCCCTAGTATGCCGTGCAGAACTTGTTGTCTCTTTTCATCCAGTCTGCTTACCTACAAACCACCAATACCAGCAGCATTATAGAATCCATTGTCTAAGACCACAAAAGAATCTTTTTCTTTGCTTTACTAATCTTCGGTCTAATGCCCATGTAAAACAAAGTCAGATAACTAAGCCACCTTTAACAAGATAAGTTTCATCACTGGAAAAAGAATCTTATCAGCTTCTCAAATACTAATTATGGTTTCATTACTCGCCACTGAATCGACTCTGACATGGCTGATCATAAAAATAATTTCAGATTACTCTGATGCTTTTGTCTTTTAAGAGCTATATGATCCATTTTCAAAAATGTACATCTCTAAACCATGTGACAGATTTAAAAGGATTAATTCAAACCACGTAAAGTTGCCCATATTACCTGACCACTTCGAACAAACAATTTTGTGTAACCAACTTGATACATTTCGGGAGGGATATTAAATTGTTGAAGAACCGCAACTGACATGCTTAATGGATCTTGATATGAGTGGCTATCCTTAAGTAAGATCGCATACCTAAAGACAGGCAGATATATGAGAAAAAATGAAGCAGCATTTATAATAAATTTCACCAAAGATAAAATGACCAGAATACAGCACCCTCTACCTTTCTGCAAATTCTTGATGTGTCATTCTGATCGGGTATCCTGTCTTTGAACTTTTCATAACCTCCAAAACTTGACAAGACCGTAGCTGTTGTAAGATAAGATCCTCCTCATATAAGTCAGGAAGCCTCTTACTATTTGGCTTCACGCAGTAAATGAAGTGAGGTTTTGTGTTCTCCAAATTGTGCATTAGTTTAAACACTTGTTCCTGCAATAACGAAAGAAAATTCAATTTCTGTAAGCTGCGTTTTCAGCTAATTTTGTAGCTTTTTCAGAAAAGATTTTATTATCAAAACCTAAGATATTAGTATTAGTGTAGTACTATTATAAATAGATTCTGGACAAAAAAAACATCTAAAATTGTTCTCATAGATCTATTCATCTTAAAACAAGAGAGCTCCACCTATATCCTGTTAAAAAATATTGAAGGGAAACTTACTTTGAAATCCGATGCAAGACTTTGCTTTGGAGATTCCAAGGTAACTGTCTGGGACAAAAACTTTGGTTGTTTCTGGGACAGGCCAAGCATTCTAGAGGCAAAAGACTGTAGCAGTTTACAACTAGATGATGAAAGGAGTTTGATGATATCGCTGGGCAAAAAATCTCTGTTCTTAACCAGAAACCCGTTCGTATCATAGAGAACCTAATTAAGATTAATGATAATATGAGCATAATCTGGAGAATAACTTTCAAGTTTAGAGTTAAAAAAATCAATTAAACGCCAGCCAGAAAAGCACTTTCATAAGCTGCTGGCTACAGAGTGGTCTAAACCCCTCAAAGGCGGGCATTCAACCTTCACTTTTCAGGTGACCAAGAATATGAAAAGAATACCGAGTAAGATTAATAATATCATAGTCCTCTCTTTGCTTCTTACAGGAACTGAAAAGTAAGCATTGACAATCTTATATAATCCATCTGTAAAACAATGTTGCCGACTTCCAGAAACCAGCACAACTAACCTCTCCAGCATAATGATGAACACCGAATGCCCTTCCTCTTTGTCCTATGAAGCATGGAGCGCTCAAGTGATGCTTGAGCTTGTTGGCAAAGGTCAGATCAGTAGCCTTTGGGAGATTTGATTCCTCATCCAATAAAGCTATTAGTCCCAGAGGTGTCTGTAGTATCCGCCAAATGATGAATGACTTGTCTTAGCAGAAAGGGAAAAAAAAGAACCTAGGATTTTGTAGGTCAAGAAACAACTAAAGAAAGTGGAAGTACATCCTTGGCATCAAATTTGACTATGCACTCTTGAAATGGTTTGAGAAAAAATCACATTGTCGGGTGGAAAGGAAAAATACGAAAGGAGGCCAAGGCTGAAGCAGGCCTACCCATAATGATGTACAATAGTAGAACTAGAGTAGAATAACATATGAAGACAATGTGGAGACTTTAGACTCACTCTGTGGACTTCCTTGGACATGATTAGATGAATGCCAAATGAGAACTCCTATGAATTATATAGAAGATACCACCGAATTACCTGCTCAATTAGGCTCAAGCACTCTTGGTTGTCTTCAAAAACAACTCCATTCCAATCAATGCCATTTAGTTCGCAATCCTGCAATAGAACACGCTATCAACCTATCGCTACTTGTTAAAGCCATAAGACATTGCAACTGACAAGTTCATTAAAGCAGAGAAACAGACAAACATTTACAAGAAAATAGGGACAACATGATGCAGATACCGCCAGACAACTCCTTGAAAATTTAAACTTAAAGAACTGTGGTAAAGAATAATTCGATTGAATTTTTTACAATAACCTCTTATAAAAAGAGAAAATTAATATGGGCCTAGCCTAAGAATCAGAAATGTTGATGCGGAGTCATTTCTTGTCCATCTCCATGCTATACTAGCTTATCATCAACAAATCCAATTTGGATTATATATCAAGTTGAGAAAAGCGAAAAGCTCCTTTTCGCAAGAACCACTCTAATGACAGGGGACAGAATATATAGAAAAACTATCGCATTGCTTTATGCAGATATTACCATCAATATTGTTCTTGAGCAGCTATACGAATACTGAAAATAGCCAGCATTAATTGAACAGCTAACAATCTTTGAAGTAACAGGAAACAAGAATCTCACCTCCCGCTCAAGTTTAAATAGATGGCAGTTGAAATGTTGTTGCAACCTCTCATTTGCATAGTTTATACAAAATTGTTCGAAGCTGTTTTTCTGGGAACAAGGCAATGATGTTAGCACCGACTGCCATCTTAATGCACTATAAACATAATACTGAGCATACATGCATACCTTAAATGACTCAAACCCATAAATATCAAGGATGCTTATAGATTTTCCACTATGCCACTTTCCCACTTCAAGAGACTTATTAATTTGTACAAGAAGCCAATCAAACAAGTTTGCATAGATGAATCTGGCTAATGCATCTCTTTTCTCGATGGCCTGTATTTTAAGAAATGATTTATCTCAAGTTATGCCATTACATTTGGGAGCAATAAAGACCAATATGCTGGCTTAAGTAGCCGACACCAACCTGAGATAAAGTCAACTTTTTCGCAATGCTATCCTCAACAGCTTCCATATTATTAGTCGATAAAACTAACATAAGATCATAGGAATTGCAACCTATCAGCTTGGTTGCATTCACCAAAGCTGCAAAAGAGGAAATGACCATCATCCATTATGAGTCTGGTGTTATCTCTCTATCTGATAGAAACTAGCATAAGCTCATAACTAATCAAGGTTAGGCTGCGTGTGAGCAGCTATTACACAATAGAGAGATCACTAATTCCCACTGTTGCTTGTTAAGGTGTTGTATATGATGTCATAATTTAGAAAGAAAAAAAAAGAGGTGTCAACCATATTTATCATTTGTTCATCTAGAGGCTCACTCATAAGCATATATAATCATATTCCTCCAAGCTACTAAAGGATTCCAATCCGATTATTTAAGCATATGATCTACTAAAAGATCTAAGATGCTTAGAACTAGAATCAAGTATTGAAGTCAGATGGTGAAATACACCCATCAGTAAAGAAAATCCGAAAACTAAGAAACTACATATTACCTTCATCGGCAAGCACCTCAACATGATTTTGGCTGTCTGTTACTTGAAATGATATATTTCCAAGCCATAAGAGTGCAGCCAGCACTGCAAATATATGATCTTGATCCTCCTTGCTGATTTGAATGATGTCTAGGGCTTCCTGCAGAAATTGGAAAACTAATTTCTATCAAATTAGCATGAGATTTTCAATTCAAGGAAGCGAACTACCTTACAATGGTGACCAAAGTAACCCTAATTTCTATCAAATTACCATGAGATTTTGAAATTTCTGAGCATCATCAACACCATCAATTGATAAGCACTCACTCTGATTAAGGTACTTGTACTCACTGACCGTTTTAAGGTTCAGTCGCTCTGAAACGTAATAAGAAATAACTCCAAGTGTCAGAAAAAAATATTCAGTGTCAGAAAGTAAATGCATGACAGGACAAAATTGATGTCTATACATCTACTACATGAATCTAATCTAACATATTCCACATCAGCAATCAATGGCATATTGATTAATAAAAGGTCAGGGGGTTTAGTGAAAGAATAGTGACATGGTTAAGATATTAACCATTCTAAAGTGAAAATGGAGAAATTTAAGTGCATGACTGGATTGGTGATCTCGCATCAGATAAATCGAAAAAATTTGATTTTCTTGACTAGAGACAAAAGGATTACCTCGAAGAATTGATGGAGCACCAGTACAAAGTTGATAAAAAACATGGTATGATCTCTCACCAGTGTCCAACTGAACTACTCTCGACTGCGTAGAGGAGACACAATAATCTCAAAAGCCACACATGAAAATACAGTAAGTTTGAAAATTAAATTATAATATAGCAAACAAGTTACCTTTTCCAAAAGAACTATCCACAAATACCGTAGACGAATTTCCATCCATGAGGTTGTAAGCAAGTCAGTAAAGGACAATGAAATTCACCTTATAAACCAAAATCCTCTAACAAATTAGTAAATAAAAAACTATGCTTACGAGTTTGAATTTTAGCACCACATATCTTCCCCACAGTGTTAAAGCAAACTTCAACCAATTTCCCCTGCATCCGAAAACATATAAGAATATCGTATTGACATTTTGCTACTTTCAACTGCAAATATAAGCTAGCTATGCTAAATGAAGCTCCCTTCTATTGAAAGTAATGCCTAATGAAGTTTTTAAACTACATGATTAAGATAATGGAGTAGCAACTTCAGCAACAAAGAAAAGACATGGTTGGAGGGCTTACATATCGGCTGGAGTTATCGTTCCTGGATGTTTTAGCATTTCCAAATGCTTCTAGTATACAATTTGCTTGAATGATTCTGTTCTCCATCCCGCAACTACCACAACCAACTGCAACGAAGTATCGCATTGCAATTTTTGATGTCTCAGTTTTTCCAGCTCCACTTTCCCCACTGTGAAGGAGGGAGGAAAAAGAAGAAAAGACAGTCAATAAGGGCAAACGAACACCTCTTAAAACCATCACCACAAAGAAGCACTAGTTTACTGAAATCAGGAAAATGCCTAACCTTATAATGATGGATTGATTGAGACAATCTGCAAGATGAAGATGAGGGCCAAAAGAGGAGCTTCAGGAATAAGTTACGTCATAACCAAAGGACTCTGATTTTAACAAACCAATAATAAAAGTAATAATAGTATTAAGATCATATCTACCTCTCAGCATCTCATTATATGCAGCATCCGCTACAGCATAAACATGTGGGGTATTCCTGTTCATTAGCTGCTTCCAGTAAGCCACAACAATATCATTTCCGTAGCATTTGATTTCTTTGAAGGGATTGAGTGCAATCAAAACTGGCCCTGCTTTACTCTACAGCATAGGAACAGAAGAACTGTAAAAGTAAGAGGAGGAGAAAAATACAACGGGAAAAAATAGAGAGAACTATGACACTCACATAAATCTTAGCCTGGAAATACCGATGCCGAAGATTATGAATAACAGATGGGTCGTTTAAAAAACTAAGCTGCATTAGATCATCAACCCCCTCCAAGATTTCTGGGTTAGCAGGTAAGAGGTCCCCTGTGGATACTTTAACAACCTTTGATATCAACATAGCATTTCAATTATGTTAGTGCGTGCACGAGTTGGACTGACCAAGACCAGTTTTTAGTTTTTTACCAACTAAAGATATCTGAACAGCTTTTAAAATGGCCAAGTTCATTAACTTACATTTCCATTTGAAAGAGAGAGAACCACTTCCTCTCCCAATTTTGATTGTATAGTTCCCAACATCCACTGTCCATTTGAAAGTCGACACCAAAATCGAAGTTTCTGAAGGAAGAAGGGAAGGAATCAATGTCTTGCAAGAACTATACTTGATATCAAGACCGTTAGAAGAATCCATTGACATATTTCTAAAATAACTATCCAACTCTAGATTCTAAACCACAAACACCCTACATAAATAAGAAACTCAGCGTCACATGGCATCTCACTTTTCTTTAACAAGCCTATCACATGTCACTTTGCCATCATGTATGAGTCCAAGCAGTATTTTCAAGCACACAAATTATGCATATTCAAACACTACATAATTGCAGTCCATTCAGGGATAAGATAGCGCAAATCTTTCATTTATCTTCTACTGCACAAGTTTTGTCATCCATTATCCAATTCCGAATTCCACATTCTCAAAGCAACCGTTTCAACTAGAAGACCCATAAATGAATTTTAAATACCATATCAGCGATCACAAAATCATCAAGCAAATAAAAAGTAATTTCTGTCAAACCCGTCCCTCTTTTGATAGGTAAATATTACCTTCCTCATGAAATAACCAATGTTGTTGTCCCAATCCGATTCCCCATTTTTCAGCAGTGAATTGGAAAAGGCAGCAGGAGCACCATCCATATGTGCAGCTTTATCATTTTCAGATGCTACAAAGTATGGCGATTCACCATTTTGATCTTTCTTCATTTTTTTGCTTACTAAGCTACCTCTCATGGATCCCGCATCTTTTTCTTTCCTCTTTGTTTCTTCCTTCACATTACACCCACTCACCGAGCACTCTGATGTAACGTCACCATTGACCTTGAAGTTGAAGCTGTTAGGCAAAGAGCGCTTCGCCGGAGGAAACCGACCCTTTGAAGTAGGCCTTGCCGGCAATGCAGGTGGCAAGTCCTTAGGCTTCTCATTCTCGTCTTTCTTTTGGAGCAAATCCAACATTTCTTCTAGTGAGCTCCGCACTATTGTAGAAGGCGACGCGGATGACATCATTTTGCCAAATCCCACAAATTCGAATTTCAAATTTGAAATTTCACATTAATTTCCACCGCAAACTCTCCAGCCCGAACTCATCTTTATCTCTCTCTTCGAACTCGAACCAGCTCGAAGTCGAACCACATATACCGAAACAAGATGAGAACGCCTACTGCGTGAGAAATGTCAGAACCTCATGAAAATGATGAAATTCAAGATGATTAAAGCAGAACTTGTGTGCTCTCACTCTGATGAAGTTCTACATGTAAATCATGCAGAAGCAAAAGAAATTTGATTTAAAAAAACAAAAAAAGGAAGAAGAACTCTCTTGGCTCACCATAACAATTACAGATTGAAAACTCCAAAAGTTTCCAGCATAAATACAGGATCTGAGCGAATTTATCAAAGTGAGAGCACAAGTTCCCAGATTGAGACCAGGGAAAATAAGCCTATTGATTAACCCAAAAAAACATTGTTAAAAAGGAAAGCTATTTGGGTTGTGCTTGTTTTCACATAAAACGTTCGTTTTCTCTGTTTTTTTCTCAGAGACAGAGCTTCGAACTTACTTAAAACTTGGGTTTCTGCAAGCGTTGCTGTAGTTGCACTTCTTCTTGCTTTTAAGCTTGAAATGGAATTTCAGAATTGTTCAGGTGGGTTAAGCTGAATGCTCCTTTTTTGAGAGAAACAATATGGAGAATATAACAAAAGAGAAGATGGAAGCAAAAGGCTGCAGGGAAACACTCCACTTGGGGGGACACTGCAAGTTGGGAAAATTTGTTGGATCAAATTTTAAGTATAAGGAAAGCAAACTTTTGCTTTAGTTCCCATTATAGCCTTTTGGTGTTGTTGGACAAAAGGAAGTCCATGCAAAATGCAACCTTTGAACTGCAGAGAATGTCCTGTATTTTGACCACCAGCTCCACATACATCTTCTTGTTACACAGAATTTTTTACAGTACCGATACCAAGATTGACCCACCATCGAATCATCCTTACATCTGTACAGATTAATCTAACAATAGATCAATATTCGATACATGTTACACAGTTAATATATTTCAAAAACATTAGTTCTCAAACATCTCTTCACTTGACAGAATAAATTAATACATATAATTAACATTTATGTTGATACTCAAAAGGTCGTGAATTTGAATTATATTATCTTTAATTTTAATTAGAATTTATTAATTTAATAAAATAATTATTTTCTCTATTGAATACTAATATGTGATTTTCCCTTTGGGGTTAATGATTTAACATTAAATTTTAGAGAAAGCTTAAGAACATGACATTTAATAATCTTGTATTCAGTCATTTTTAAATAGGATATTGATATTTGAAATCGAATTATTTTAGATATACTTTTATCTAAATAAATCTTTAAGACATGATTTTTATATGAGATTCAAACTAGTTTTTCGTTTATTTATTTTTGGATATGGAACATGTCTAGAGCTTTAACAAGTTAAACAAAACCGTGGTACAGATTAAGAATAATAAATCAATATTTCCCCCTTACAATTTTGAAGTCTTTTATTTTGGTTAACACAATTGTTTTTAATTTTGTTTGATAAGGTAAAAAATGGAAGAATTCAAAGCATTGGTTGGATTAGGTAATGTTGGTTAGTATTAGGTAGTAACTATCCTAGATAAAAGATTGACTTACACACTAAGATCACATACATTTTCTTTAAAACAGTTTCAAAAATAATTAATTTATTTCTTATTTTAACTCAAAACAAACTCTCCGTTGTATTGGATTCACTTTAAAAAAAATTTCAATCAGTTACATGTTTAACGTCTAGCTCTAAGTCTATTGTCTCCTTCTTCAAAACTCTCCCGTAAGTCATATACTGAAAATATATTTCTATATTATAGACATCTTCTTCAATTATTGGTCAGTCATGCATGACCTTAAAATCACGAGTTTCAAAACACTTCACTGCATAAATTTTTCAAAATGAGAAAATAAATTATAATCACGAACAGGCATGGCAAAAATACTTCTTGGGATAATTATGAATAGGGTTGAGAAGTTAACAATACTTTAGACAAACTTAAAACTTACATCAACTCATAATGAACTATAATTTTCTCATGAAACATTACCATAGATTGAAACACGTAGCAATAGCATGATTTATATGGCTTATAGTTTAATTCAACATTGGAAAATTAAAATTAAAATTCTATTAACAACAATTACGTGATGGGCATATTCGTCATTTAACAATAAATGAAATTGTGGCCTTATATGCAAGGTCATTGAACACCAATGGATGGAAGAAGATGCTTTTTTATTTGTTGTTTTGTTTTTATTTAATAAATTCTAGTAGTTTATGTTGTATATATTATCCAAATTTCTATTTTCGTCATTGATTATTTTGAATTAAGCTCTGCCACAAACATTAAGATAACCATTAGTCAAAGGTTGATGAATATGACGTTTCAAATATTGGAGGGAATTTTGAATTAAGAGGAGCACATTCACGATGCTGACCTTTCATAGAGGAATTGTTTTTCTTTATTTTAATTGTGTTAATAGGAACGGAAATTTTTTAGAATCATCGTAATTAAATTGTATTGGTTTCAATTTTAATGAGCAATTGACTATGCAAAAATATATTTTATTGTGTAATTTTAATGTTAATTTTAACTATGTTTAATTGATATTTAATTAACTTAATGATGCTACATTAACTTTAATAAAACTTATTATATAATTTTAAATCATATTAATGTATTCTCTTAATGATAATACATTATTATCTTTGATCACACAATGGTGCTAAAGTAATTTGTTGCTATTAGAATTAATATTCAATTGTAGATTAGGATTGCTCTTATTTTACTGCAATTCAATTAGCTCAACATGTTATAAATCAGGATTGCACGCAAGCCGATATTATATCTTAATTTAAGAATTACTCCAAACAAATATTGTTGTTCAATTAAAATAGACTTACAATAGAGGATGGCCCTAAATAAAGGGGCTTGAGAGAAATTACAACTCTAACAAACCTTATTCCAAAAAAGAAGATGGAGAAATTATAGAGACTACCGATCACATTGTGACCGATAATCGTATCCGTTGGATTAAAAAATAAATAGTTAAGATCTGATTTGATTTAAAAAAAATTAAATAAAAAATAAGTTTTCTTTTTTTATTTTCGTTTAATTCATATCAGAATCAACAGATCAGAATCAAAGGATGTGAGTCCCAGGCACATTGTGGCGATAAACCCAATAATTTCTCAGGAAGATATTACATAGATAACATTTTACCTAGTTGTCCATCGTTTTATTTAAAAAAGAAACTTTGACATGATCTTTTAAATTCACTAAGAGCAACCATGTTTCCCTAGTTAATGTGCTGTGAAAAACATTATTTAGCTAATTTTCTTATTTGTGTTGCAATTTGATTTATGTAAAAGATTTTTTCGGTATGAAAAACCATTTATGAACAAATAATAAAGATCATAATTTGAAGAGAGAAAAACAGAATAAAATCATCATCATTTATGTCGAAAACCCTTAAAGGGAAGAAACAATACCAGAATATTGTTGATATTCATTTATGTCAAGGATTTTACATAGTTGCTGATGAGAGAAGAGAGGAAGGACAATGCCTTTAGTTGAGGTTTACTTATGTCTCTTCCTCGCCTCTTCTTATTTTTACATGAGCTTGTACTTCAGCTGAGGGGATTGTTTTCAGGCGTGAGCTCATTTACTTTGCCCATTCCTTTCAGTTGTTTTATCCTTAGCAACTCAATCAGTCGTAGCCACTTGGTGTTCCTTGTGGTTCGAGTCAATCAATCACAACTACTTGACTGTCAGTCTGAACTCTCTTTTTCATTCTGATGTTCTATCCTGTCCAGGAGATAATGATTCCCCGTTCTCGAGATATCGGTTCCCGTTCTGGAAGTGATGATCTACCATTCTCGAGATGTCGGTTCTCATTCTGTTGTTCTCTCCCATTCTGGAAGCGATCGTCCCCCATTCCAAAAGCGATAGTCACCCGTTCCAGAAGCGATTGTCCCTAGCTCCAAAAGTGATAGTCACACATTCCCAAAATGATTGTCCCCCTTCAACATTCTTTCACATTCTAACGAGGTCTCTCACTTCAGTGTTCTTTGTCGTTATGATGAGGTCTTCCGCTTCAGCGTTCTTTCTGCACAACGAGTCTTAGGTGATTTTTTTCATGTTCAATTATGTAACTAAAATTCTTTCAACTGGTTACACTAAAACTTTTTTATATAAGACATTTAAAACATAGTAATTACACGTAAGAAATTTGAAAGTTGGTGTAGGAAGTTGTTCTTTAATTTATGTCATAGTGTGGATCTTGTAGGCCATTCTGGTGGCATGGCTTTGTTCTTGATCGTAACATCAATATGTTGTCAATTTCTAACATAATAAACTCAATTGATGTGTATGCTGATAACTTTGGTAGATTCACTTTTGTTTATGGAAACATAAATGTAAATACGAGATGGAAGGAGTTTGAAAAGATTGCTCAGTCTAATAAAGGTGATCACTACCCTTGGGTTATAATGGGGGACTTCAATGAGATGCTTAAAAATGAGAAGTTTAAAGAAAGAAAGTTTGATTTCACAAGAGCTAGAAAGTTAGAAGATATGGTTGCAAGGAGTTGTGAGATTGATTTTATCAATAGAGGTATGGTAGATTTGATAGCTAAACTAAAAAATTGCAAGCATAACTTGAAAACATGGAGTATTAAGCTAAGAAACAACCCTTAACAATAGATTAACAACATTAAGCACAAAATTAATATTCGTAATGATTCAATTCAGATTAAATGGAAAGAGAAAAGGTATTAAAACTCAAGCTAGCAGATATTTAGAGAAAAGAAGAGATATTTCAGGGTTAGAAAGTAAAAGTTAACTTGGGTTAAGTATGGCAAAAAAATTTAAAATTATTTCACAGTTCGGCGTTAAGAATAAGTGCTTAGGATACCTAACTAGAATTAAAGATTTTGGAGACACATAGGTGGAGGGTTGAGTTGACATTCAATGAGACTTTGAAAGATATTTTTTAAGATATTTTGTTTTGGATCAATGCACCCCTTGGGTTGAAGAGGATATGAATTCTAAGTTGCTTAAACCAATTACACTGGAGGAAGTTAAAGTGTCTATTTTTTCTATGGGAACTACTAAAGCACATGGCCTATATGAACTTCTAGGTTCTTTCTTTCATAAACATTGGGATTTACTTGGTACTGGTATTTGGAAGGTTGCTTCTGATTTTTATATAAAAGGGAACCTTCCCAACTCTATGAATGATACTAATATAGTGTTGATCATCTCTAAGGTGAATCAACCTGAATATCCTTCCAAGTTCAGGCCAATAGCTTTATGCAACTTTATTTGCAAAATTTTATCTAAAGTCCTGGTTAATAGGCTTAAACCCCAATTAAATTCTTCTATTTTTATCTGTCAATGGCAAGAATATTCAGGATAATGTCTTGGAGGCCCAAGAGGTGTTTTTCATATTAATAGAAAAAAAAAGTGGCAAGAGAGGAAATGTGATATGGTGGATTAAGGCTTCTTACAAGCTATGATTTTTAAGATTTCATCGAAAGGTGGTAAAATGGATTATGAATTTTGTAACTACTGCTTCTTATAATGTTTAACTTAATGAAAGTTCATACTTTAGTTTTAATCTCACAAGAGGTTTGAGACATGATGTTCGTTTGTCTCATTATCTCTTCATTTTTATGGTCGATTGCTATCTAAATGCATCTCAATTGTGATGAAGGGGGATATTAAAGCTATCAAAATTAAAAGAGATTGGCGTCCTATTTCTCACTTACTATTTGTAGATGATTCATTGCTCTTCTATGAAGATGATGCAGATTCAGTAATAACTATAACAAATTGTTTATCTAAATATTATAATGTATCTGATCAAAAGATCAATGTGTCCAAGTGCAATGTATGGCTCAGCAGGAATATAGGAGCTACTAAATAAAGGGAGCTAGCTTTCTTTTGGGGGGGTTCTTATAGCTTCTTGTTATGGAAACTACTTAGGATTACTAACAGATTTGGGAAGTTCCAAATCTGAACTTTATGCAATGCTCTTGGATAAAATGGAATTTAGGGCTGATATATCTAGAAATCATTATTGTCTCATACGGCGTAAAGAGATATTTCTTAAATCTATAACTCAAGCCCTTTCAACCTATGTTATGAGTGTGTTCAAATTATCTAGGAAAGTTTGTAACAACCTTCAAGTTTCCATGTTCAAATTTAGGTGAAATAGTCTGGTCTTCAACAAGGTATAAGATTGTATCCCATGAGAAAATTTCACTCATCAAAAGCAGATGGTGAATTGGTTTCAAGAAAATGGAAAGTTTTGATATGGCCTTGCTATCAAAACAAGCATGGTCTATTGTTGATAACCGTAAAAGTTTTTGTGCCAAAGCCTTAAAGCCATATATTATCCTAATTATGATTTTCTTGGTGCTAATATACACAAGTCTTATCCTTGGGCATGAAAGAGCCTCTAGATGGGTAAAAATTTCGTTAAGAAGAAAGCTTTATGGAGAATTGAGAATGGAAAATCAGTAGATCTTTGATGTGATTCTTGAATAACTAATTGTCGATCTTAGTATTTTGAGAAACCAAAGATTCTCTGAAAGTAGCAGATATTATCAACACTTTAGGGGGCTGGGATACGGAAATGGTCATACAAACCTTACCAATTTAAGGAGGATAAGTTGATCTGACCTCTACACAAAGATAGAAGCTTTTTGTGTCAAATCTTCATATAAAGCTTTATTCAAGGATAAGTTTGTCATATTGGTAGCTCTTATGCTAATTCCTTAAATGCAAAATTTTAGATGAATTAATGGAATATGAAGGTGCTAGTGGTTCTGAGTTGAATCTTAATTATGCTTTAACTCCTGCTATTAACATTGGTGTTTGGATCAAAGACAAATATATTAGCTCTTTAGTCACCTTGATAGTTGAAATATATTGTTTCCCTCTTCTGCTAACTATGTTGGTTCATCTGGAAAGCAAGAAATGAACTAGTGTTTGAAGGAACCAAGCTAGAGCCTTGTTTGGCTATAAGGAAGGCTTCATATGCTGCATGGTGTTAGTGGAATGCAACAACTATGTGATACGAACCCACTAGGTGACTTGCCCTAGGAACCCTTAAATCAACGAGCAAGACACAAATCAGAAGCTAGGAACAAATCAATGTTGATCAGATTAGAACCTTAAGGAAAACTAAGTCGTTAAAACCATAATCTTGAGACGTCACAAGGTTGATCACTCCCTTGATAAGTCAAAATTCTATATTCTACCAAGAACACAAAGTAAAAGCTCCCTGAATAATATTATTAAAGATAAAAGTGACGTTTTTTACAACCTCTGAGTCTTTATATAGAAAACTCTAATAATGATTTAAACAAAGAAAATTAAATAAAATTGAGACATAAGTAAGCCCAAAGGTCCAGACCCAACAACCCAACAAAATAACTTAAAAATCAAATAAAACTTCATTTAAGCCTAAAACCCATAAAAACACATAAAATGTGAAGTGGGTCTCATGACATGGATTCAAATATTTGTTCTTCCAAATCTTAATCTTGCACATAAAGATAAGTGACTATCCTTGGTGATGCTTTAGAATATTCTAGAACAGCCTCTTCGTCATGCAATTCTATAATTTCGCCTTGTAAAGCGTATTTCATCCTCTTTGTTCTCGCCTAAGTCATTCGATCGCCAATTCCTTGTATGGATCTTGTGAGTATTTAGAAACAGCACCTCAATCTCCATCATTCTCTCCTCCTTTGAAAGGATTCGTCCTTGAATCACCCACATCAAATATAGATGAATCAACCACATTAAAAGTTGCACTACATTACCATAGTTGCTTGACAAATCTAGCTTGTAGACATCATCATTGATTCATTCCAAGACTTAAAAAGGTTCATCTACTCTAGGCTGCAATTTTGATTTCCTTTGTGTAGGAAATATTTCCTTACGCATGTGCACCTGAACCCAATCTCTAGGTTGAAAACAACGTGTAAACACCTCTTATTGACTTTCCTAGCACATTGCTCATTCTTCCTCTCAATGTCAGCCTGAACCTTGGCTTTGTATCTCCTTGGTTTCCTCATGAAACCCTTTTGAACCAACTCATCCATTTGCCTTTGTAATCCATGGGGAATCTCCTCAAGAAATAGGTCATCGAACTCATGCAATAAAAATAATACAATACCAGGCAAAGAGGGGTTAAAGTCATTAGTAGAAAAAGAAACATCTCTGTTTACAACTACAAGTAGTTGGTGTCTCACAATCATACCACTCTTAATCTCACTTTTTGCAACAAATGTACTCGCTCTCTTGTCTTTCTCTCATTTTCTCTCACTTTTCCTCTCGGCCTCACTCATTTCTTTAATTTTCTTTCTCTTAAATTTCCTTTCGCTCATCTTCTTTTCAACCATTCTCTTTTCTCTCAATTTCTCTTCTCTCCTAAAAAAACCTAAGATTATAGTTAATTATCAGTGTTTAAAGCATTGGATTCCTCCAAACTCTGATTATATAAAGTGTTGCTTCATTTGCGTCCTTTCCTTAAACCACTATTATAAAAGTGTGGGAAAGAAACTGTAATGATGATACAGTGGGCGTTGTCTGGAAAATAATTATTGCTTTCTCTCCTGTCCACGCAGAGCTTTTTGCAGTGAAAGAATGCATTGATGTGGTAGCTTCCGAAGGATGAAAAAATGTCATTGTTGAGACGTAGTTTCTTGGCTTAATGGAGAGATTTATGGTGATCGACGGTTCGTTCATTGGGTATATTATATAAGGTTGTGTACTTTTTTAATCTATTTCTTATAGGTGGGTTAGAAGGAGCATAAATCATGTTGTTGACAACATTGCTAGGTTTAGCTCTAGTAAGGACTATTATGTTGTAGATGTTCATATTATTCATTCCTACATTTGTAGTCTCCTAAACTCTGAGATTATTTTTGGAGGATTTAGACATCCTTGAAGAATATAATATAATGTGAGCTGCTAAAAGAATGAAGTGTGTATGTTTTCGCAGGCCATAGTTGCCTCATTTCTCATTATTCATCCTCTTTCATTATTTCTTCATTCACCCTATTGTATATTTCATTTATCTCTGTTCAATTAGGATTTGTTTCCTTGTTTTCTTCCATTATTGTTTTTGGATAATCATTCTTTTTCCTTCTCTAGTCAAGTTCATTTTTCTATTTCTGCCCTTATTTGTTCTTTATAGCCATTCTCATTGTGTGAGCAAGGAGTTTTACCCCAAATTCGAATATGTATATAATTTTGTGTTGGATTTTGCCTTTGGTGTCTTGTAGCATTTATTTTTATAACTGAATAAGGAGAATCCAATCTGTAAGTTTTCTAGCTGTGAAAGGTCCGTAAACACACAAGCAATATTTTTACCAACTAGATGAGCCAACGTGAGTGGTACAAAGAGTATGATGAATAGGTCGAGAGTTGTCTCCCATGAAATTTTCTCTCTTTCTAAGTTTGTCAGTGAGTTCGATAGACATTATCGAGTTTAATTGTTGGATGTTGTTGGATCTTCTCAACCCCAAAAGGTAGCTTGAGATGTGAATTTTTCCTCACACTTATAAAATGACTGTCAGTCCCTTCTAGAACAGATGTGAGATAACCCCAACAATCTTTCTCGTCATATATCGGGTCTTTAATCAGATAACCATTTACCCCTCTACCCAGATTCACCAGCCATCGGTTCCTTAGTCATATAACAGTCGACTTGCTTCACCCAGATCACCACACATCGAGCCGTGAGTCGGGAAGCCAACAACTCATTTCGCTCAAATTCACCACACATCAGGTTATTGAGTTGAAGGGCCAACAACTCACTTCACCTAGATTGGGTTGGAGACTCGTTGGTTAAACTGGACTTAGCTCTGATACTAGTGTTGAATGTGTTGAAATTATGTCCATAAAATATGGTGTAATAACTATTTAGTTATTTTTGCAGGCATTTTGTATTGCTGAGTTTAATGAATAAATAAAAGTTTTCTTTAATTAAAGTGTGTTTATAATTTACTCAAATCCTGAAACTATCATCAACGTATGAAGAGTAAAGACAGAGGGCATGGGAGTGGAGACTCAAACGGTTAACCTAAATGTGTTATGGAACATGTTGAATAGACCGGTAATAAATTAGTTTAAAGCAAAAGTCATTTACCTAACTCTAAATCTAATTGTTACACATTAATAATATTTTCATATTTATATTAATCCAGAGGTGAATACGTAGCTTTACTTAGTTGCTTGCGATCTTTGATATGTCAAATGAGTGAGTTCGAAGTGGCGGACAATATCTCAGCTGTTGGGATCATAATTCAACTATGTTGGAGTTACGTGATTCACAGATATGAAAATTCGTACTTGGATTGCAAACACAACAATATCACCTTATACTTTGTTGATGAGTGTGTGAATAAATAAATCGGGGCCTGGTATTCAATGAATTGAGTCATTGATTAAGACTTGTGAATTATACGAGATAATTCATTATTATGTATTTCTTATTCACAATCAATAATGAGTTAATGAAATAATAACAAGAGGGGTAAAATGATAATTTTACATCCCCGCTCTTATTTATGATGTTCACGATGTTTAATATGTTAAAATATTATGTGGACCGTCAAATAAAAGAGTTTATTTACATCAACAAAAAATATAGCGATCATGAATCGAGAGTTGATTCGGCATCGAACCTATAGTGAAGTCGTACGATGTTAGGATTAAATAGGTCGAGAATTTAAAAAGATAAATTCACCAGGTATTTTAATCCTATAACTTAATTCATGTGGGTCCATTCGGTTTCAGGAATAGCTCATGAGAACAGTAATAGAAGAAACGATATCAGTTGGACCAAGATGTATTTTGGTGCCAATGTATATTTCTTACACTCATCTGCGATGGGTATTCTCACTTAATTAGTTAAGTGTGATTAATTATATTAAAATTAATTAATTAATTATTTTTTAATTATTATATAATTAGTAAATAAAAAATTAATGAATTAATTGATAGAGATAAATTAAATTTATCAATTGGATTGATGAATTTCGATATAACACAAACTCTAAAAGGATATATACAAATTTTGGCCATGGTGGTTAGTTTGGGGTTAATTTTCAGAAATTTATAATATAGAGGTATATTTACAAATTTCTAAAATTAATAACTACATACGTGATAACAATTTGATTGTCACACAAATTATATTAGATACAACACAACTCTAAAGCACAGTAATTGATACTGATCAATACATTGTGTAATTTCATAGAGAGAGAAAAGAGTTTTCTTTCATTCACATGTTGCCGTCGAATTTCAAATTGAAGGAAGAAAAAAATTGATTTTTCGTATTCAATCGTTTTGAGAGCCCACACTCAATTCCTAAACAAATTCTCACGTGATATATTTCTAAAATTAACGAGTGATTATTGGTGTGAAAAAAATTTTGGGAAATTGGTTCTTGAATATCGTACTTGGATTTTGGTTCTTGAAAATCAGGCTTGAAGATTTGGATCTTGAAGTTTGAAGAACATGAAGAATGAATACAAGGAATACAAAAAATCTCTAATACATCACAAATGTGAAAATCGTTTAAACTTTTTTCTATTCGTTTAAATATCTAATATGCGTGATTGGTTGTTGTTTTAGTTTTTAATTATTCTATTCGATTAAATAAGTTTTAAAAAATTTGTTTGATATTCCACCCACGAATTGTTCATGGTTCAAATTTATTTTTCTTCAATTTTAAAACCACCGATCCAACATGGTGTTGAGTTTTCTTAACCCCAAAAGTAAATTTGAGAGGTGAGGTTTTACCTCGTACTTATAAACTGACTGTCAGTCCATTCCACAAGCGATGTGGGATAACCCAAATATTAATGTGCTGGGGTTGTATGTTTAACATTATTGTAGTTCACATCTAATCAATTTTTGTATTCTATGCGGGATAATTGATTTAAGTTAAAAACTCATTAGCAACACGTCAGGTTGAATTTACCTTGCTAGAATTATAAGTATTTTTCAATTTTGTTTTTTTGGGTCAATTTTTGTATTCTATATAATTTTTTTAAGCTATGTTACAAATTTTAAAAAGAACGAAAAAATATGACTCAAAATTATAATTTATAAGATATAGATGCAGAGACTTAATCAATTCGGCTAACATAACTTGTAAATTTTTTGTGTTCTATATGGATATGCATAAAATGGGCAATTCATGTCCCTAATCATATTCTTTAGTTAATTATATTTAATTGAAGAGGAATTCAATCATAACGGTAACATGGCCCCGCTAATCAAGGACGAAAAGCAAAGGCAAATGAATAAGTTGTTACAAATAAGTTTTTTTTTGCTTAATCTAATTCACTAATAAGTTGATACAACCATTGGATGCCACTCAGTTGTTGTAGTTTATATCATTGTTTTATTTTCAACTGTTGTACCCACTCACTGGTAGTTTTTTACTTTTAAGTACATGACACTTGCATTCACGAACTTATGAGTGTTATAACTATTTCAATTTATGTTACAAATTGAAAAAAAAATGGTAAATTACACCAAACTGATGGAGAGAAATCCGGAAGTGAGAGAGGGAGATCCAAAAGATAGAAAGAGGGGAGAAGAGGAATAACGTTGTTAGATACACGTGATGTTCTTTTATTATTTGATAACGTATTTAATGATGTCCACCTAAAATACACGTGGGAATGATTTCTTAAAAAAACATTATGCATTTGAAACAAATGATGCAACATGATATAACGCAATAAATATTATGGTGTAAAGTGAACATTTTAAAAATCAGGAGTTCAAAATATATATATATATATATATATATATATATATATATCATGCACACACCTTAACATAGTAATAACTCTTCACGTGTTTCAATGATTTTCCACAATGGTTTAGAGGAACATCTTCTAGAAAAAATGGAAAATTGAACTGGAATATTTTTAATTAATTTATTTTCAAATCCACTAAACAATAGCAAGTGGTAAAAGGAGATCGAATTTTGCATAGAATGATCTATATTTATAAATTATGTATCTGAACTTTTAATGGCAGTTGTCTAAATAAAAATATTTAATATGTGTTTTAATATTCGTATATACAAACTTTTACAAATTAGCATTACTAACCAAATTTTACCGTATCACACTTTTTGAATAATACTTCATATTTTATCGTTCCTGAGTTAATTGATGTATATTTGAAAGCTCTACTTATTATTTAATTTACTTGAGTAAGATACTAAATTACTTCTAGTCACCTCAAAATTATGCATTTTCTATACTTCAAAGAAATAAAAGAATACCAAGAAAAGCAAATTTTTACGTATATTCTTTTTATTGTAGTTTTAATTGGTAGATTGCCCATTAGTTAATAAATATTGAAATTGTAGTACCAAAACCTAGAAAACCCAACTACGACCTTGATTCACATAGCTCTGATGATGGATCCAAGTTGTGAACTACCGTCACGCCAATGTCAATATATAGATAGTAAAGTATAAGAAGAGTTCATGCATGGAGTCATATTATCTCTAACATCAATGGATTTATAATTTTGACTAAAAAAATCAAAAGATTATTATTTTTGTATTATAAAATGACTAAATTATATGACGATCAATTAATGAAGTGATTTCAATGTCATTATATGTAAGAAATAAAAATCTTCGTTGATATCAATATTGAGGTTAAGAATGCATATTCAATATTATGGAGTTCAATATAATTTCATCAGAATTCTAGTTTGTTAAAAGTTAATGATAATTAATACTTCATAAGTGTCAATCTGACGGTGATATCCTGTTACATCTAATAATTTTTTTCATCAATAATGTTATCTAAAAAATTGAAAATTATGTAGAGAGAACATCAAAATTATTTGTACTTTTTTGTTGGCAGTAATGCGCCTAACAGTAATCGAAAATGTCAAAACATTATCCAGAAGCAAAATTTCAATGAAAAAGAGCATTGTGCCCTCAAAAGTGATCCAATTATTGCTATACGCCCACTTGTACCACCTTTTATCGCCCAAAGTAATGTAGTTAGTTAGACCAAATTTCTCTAAAATACCAACTCAAATCCACCCTTTCAACAATAACTCTCTCATTATCAATTAAATTATAAATATATTATGATAAAAAAATAAAAAAACTCCAGCTCTAATCTTACTAATATTAAAAAATATTAGCAACTGATCTAAATTCTCATTAACCCAACAAATGAAACAACTAATAGTGTGATACAACATAAATTTCACTCCCTCACCTAAATCGGTGGCTGATTACACACATTTAAAAAAAAGAACTATCATAGTTCACTTTGAAGCAACCCTCATCAAGTTATCTCCAATCATGATTATCTGATAAATTAATCTACGGAGAGATAATTCTTCTACCAAAACTAGTAGTTTTAGTAGACTAAAACCTTACCCAACTTCATTTTACGCTAATAATAATGCTTTGATAGAATCAACTTTTTTCTCACATGATTGCATTCTTTTCTTTGGAGAGAATTTGTTTTTTTTTAATCTGAACATAGCTTCATTAATCATCAAGTAAAAAGCTCAAGGAGGTATTTTTCTTTGTCTTACAATAGCTCATTCATTCACGATCAACTCTAAGTGCGTTGAAAAGTTTTCAATCATCATTGCCTCCATTCAACCATTAAATTTGTTGCATTGGTTATTGGGACGAGTAAAACTAATTTTTATGGTTAATCCAATCATTTATGACAAACCACATGATAGCATGACAAGTTGTTCATCACTACCATCTCAGCAATCCGTGGCTAGCCTAAGTGGTTGAATATCAACCAATCCTTGCTAATCTCTTGACTTCTCTTCTACTGCTCTTCACGAGCTCTTGTGTTGGTTGGTGAGCTAACCAATTCATTTTTTCACGGTTGTAATTGTTGATTGCCAATGATTGGTTATAAGTAAGATTGAAGTATAAATTACAAACTCTCCTACATGTAATGCATGAGGCTAATTTGCTTGTAAACTCTACGAGAGTGATAGTCTATATTTCTCTTTCCTTCAACCTTTTCATGGTATCAGAACTATAAAGGACCAACGTCCATGGTGTCTAAAAGTAAGTCAATGATGAGGTGTGGTGATAACTCAACAAATACAAACAATGGTTTCTCAAACACTTTGAGCAACTCGTGGTCAATGAAATCGATAGAAACAATTTCATTCTATGGAAGTCACAGGTCGTTCTGGCTGTAATTGAGCACATATTAGATGATATAATTTTTGGAACAACACAGAAGCCATAATAGAAAAAAATGAATGGAGATTGGAATCTAGAATATACGACTTGGCTTAGAAAAGACCAGTTTCTTCTTCGTTGGTTACGTTTTTCCATGATAGAAGCAATTCTTAGAAGTGTGACTTAGTATGGCAGCTTAGCTGAAGTATGGTAGTCATTGCAAAGAAACTTCACGAGCCAATCACAGTAAGAACGATGCAACTCAGGAATCAGTTGCAAACCTATAGGAAAGGTAACCTCTCAGTTTCTGAATACTATAATAAAGTGAGAAGAATTGCAAATAGTTTAAGTGATGTCAGACAAAAAATATTAGATCAGGAATTGATATTACACATCATGAATGGATTGAGCTCTGAATTCGACTTAGTGGTTGTTAACATTACCTCTAGAGAAGAAGATCTGCAAGTTGAAATAGTTCAATCTTTGCTCGTGTCATGAGAGTTGAAAAATAATTAGTTGAAAATGACCCAAGTGTTAAGACTTGTGTCAATATGGTAACTCTCAAGAAAAGTAATGGATAACAACAACAATGGTCAAATGATAACAATAATAGTAACATAAATTGGGGGAGAGGTATCTCTAATTCTCATAATCAAGGTAATAGAGGCTTCTTCAGTGTAGGGGAAGAAGACGCAGAGGTAGAAACAATAGGGTTATTTGTCAAGCGTGTGCCAAACCAGGCCACACTGCTGCAATATGTTACTATAGGTATGAGAAAGTTCTTATGGAGGTTCTAATCAAAGCACTTCTTATGAAGGTTTGAATAAAGAGTATAATGGTTTAAGATCTTCCCAAACTGGATCCTCAACACTTGTTGCCTATATGGTGTCACTTTCAACTTACATAGCATCTCCTAAATCTATAAGTGACATGTCTTTATATGATGACAGTGCAACAACTAACCATGTCACAGTTGATCTAAATAACATGACCTTTGCTCAAGAGTATGGAGGTATGGATAGATTTGTTATAGGCAATTGTAAGACCCTAACTATATCTCATATTGGTTCAGTTAGTTTACCTTCAACTAAATACCCTCTTAACATGCCCCTTGCCTTATGCACCAACACGCCTACATACCCTATGATAACTAGGTCCAAACTTGAGATTTCCAAACCGAAAGCTCTTGTTACAATCAAATATCGCATTCCTGACTCAATGCTACCCATTGAACCATATACAGTCAAACATGCTCTCTATAATCCAAACTGGAAAAAAGGTTATGCAAGAAGAGTATAATGCCTTTATGCATAATCAAACTTGGGATTAGTACCTTATCAACCTGAGATGACATTAGTTGGGAACAAATGGGTGTTTAAGGTTAAGTCTCAACTTGATGGAAGAATACACAGTATAAATCCATGCTAGTGGCTAAGGGTTATCACCAAACACTAGGAATTGATTACATTAAGACATTCAGCCATGTAGTTAAACTAGCCACTGTAAGAGACATTTTGCACATTGATGTCTATCTTGGTTGGGATATTAAATAGTTGGATGTAAATAATGCTTTCTTGAATATGGTTCTCCATGAATCAATGTTCATGTCACAGCCTGAGGGATTCATTGAGAGTACCAAACCTCAGCATGTTTACCATATAAGGAAGGCCCTGTATGGTGTAAAACAAGCTCAAGGGCTTGGTATGATAGTCTTAAGCAAGCTTTAATACAGTGGGGTTTACATATTTATTCATCTTTGCTACTGCTAAAAATATTATTTTCTTGTTGGTGTATATAGATGACATACTCATTACTGGTGACAGCTCTCACCTCATTCATAAGCTGATAGATGACGTGAATCTCTCCTTCTCATTAAAGGAGTTGGGTCTATTCACTATTTTCTTATTGTTGAAGGGTTTAGAGATCAATCTAGTATATTTCTTACTAAATCCAAATACATAGCAGATCTTCTCAAGAAGACAAAAATGCATGAAGCTAAGCTTGCATCATCTCTAGCTTGTTCTTCTATTTAACTCTATGCTCATATGGGTGAACCTATGACAGATGTGACTTTGTTCATAAGTACAATTGGTGCTCTCCAATATTTGTCCATTACAAGACTAGACATTGCTTTTATAATGAATAAACGCAGTCATTATTTGCATAAACCCACTAATCAACGATGGAAGACATGTAAAAGAGTATTGAGATAGCTAAAATGGACCATTTATGAATGACTACACATTAGAACTTCTAACTCTCATGACATTCAAGCTTACTCAGACGCAAACTTGGCTGGAAACATAGGGCTTATCTCATCTTTCTTAGTCTCTCAATCATAAAAAAAGAATGTGGTCAGTAACTCCAGTACGGAAAATGAATATAGAGCTATGGCAAATGCCTCAGCTGAGATTAGTTGGTTTCAAGGTCTGTTGAATTTGTTGAAGTTTAAGGTTTCATAGTCGCCTATCTTATGTTGTGATAATGTCAGTACATTGGCCTTAACATCAAATCTTGTTATGCATGCTAGAAGTAAACATATAGAGCTTGATATTCATTTCATTCAGATAACGTGTTGAGGAAGGAGTTAGACATTCGTTTTGTATCATATGTTTATCAGTTAGCAGATTTATTAACTAAGGCTCTATCAATTCCTAGGCTCTAGTACTTGAAGTCCAAGTTCAAAGTAAAATTCTCCCCATTTCACTAGAGGGGGAATGACAAACCACATATAGTATGACAAAGTTGTTCATCATTGTCATCTCAGCAATTCGTGGCTAGCCTAAGTTGCTGAATATCAAACAATCCCTACCGATCTCTCGACTTCTATTCTACTGCTCTTCACGAGCTCTGTGTTGGTTAGTGAGCTAACCAATTCACTTCTCACGGTTGTAATTGGTTAATGATTGTCAGTGATTGGTTATTAGTAAGATTGAAGTATAAATACAAAATTCTCCTCCATGCATGACGTTGATTTACATGTAAACTGTGTGAGAGTGATAATGTCTCTTTCTCTTTCCTTCAACATTGTCAATTTACCAGAAGCCCATAGGAAAAAAAAGTCATTTACCACAAAGACAATTTAAGGCTAACCTAGTTGGTGGAGTCTTATTGTACCCAGTTCTCCTTCCCAAGTTTGACTCATTTCAAAAGTAGTATCTCACTCTCTTGATCATATCGTTTGTTTAAATAAATTATTTACCTGCAAGAGGTTGCATGTTCAAATCTTTATATCTTTATTTACTTACAAGGAAAACTCAAATTTTTAATGTACTAGTCATATCCACATGCGTTGTTGTACGTGTGGAATACTATTTTAAGAATACAATTTAAATTTATAAATTAAAACTCTTAAATATGCATAATATCATATAAAATACATTTGAATTTAATATAAATAATGTCTTACAACCAATAAATAAAAAAACTTGCACATGTTCAATGAAATTTCATACTTCAATAAATCACATATATGTAATTTTGTAAAAGAAACAATATGTAAAAAGTGATGACAATACCATATTACATTTGAATGCTATCAAAATTTCTATCAATAAGCCTATGCTTGACGTTTTCCTACTCGATCGTCAGAAATTATGGTTTAGCTAACTACGTTAGCACTAACTATCATAGAGTTTTTTCTTAGTCAAGGTTGAAGTTACGAAAGAATGTAAGTGAAGATAGAACAAATATAAAAGATTTATTTTCTAACAAGTTAGTAGAGTTCAATTGTATGCCCTCTATGATGATGTTTTGAATTAGAATTATAAATAAGAGTAATGTTAATGATGATAAGTTCTTTTTTATCCCGATTATTTATATGTTAGTTAAATGTTTTGAAATTTCGCTTAAAAATATAATAATCTTTATCAATCATTACTACAAATTCTATGGCGGTGAAAATCCGTCATTAAAACTTGTCACTATCATCTATCGGACAGTCATTTTTTATGAATTTTCAAACAATTGTCATAAAACAAATTTTCCCATCATAAAAAAGTTTACAAAATCCCGATTTTATATTCTCCGTCATCAAAGGATCTAAAATAAGAGTAATATTGATGATGATAGGTTATTTTTTTTGTCCTGGTTATTTATACATTGGTTAAATATGTTTAGATTTCACTTAAAAATATAATAGTCTTTTTCTATATATAAATTATAGTGGTACATTGCATGAGAGTATATTTATTGAACATAGTTATAATCGGCTATATTGTTATTTGTTCAGTCGTTATCTTAAGAAAAGTGATAAAGGTTATTCCCCTTCTTGAAAAGTTGTTGTTATTAACACGTTAAACGATCACAATCGTGTGACCGTGATTATGAACCATTATCTTTATCCTGTTTTATGGTAATATTTATAATATTAATAAAAAGTATGTCTTGATGAGTAGGTAATATGTTTTAAATTCTTAGAAACTAAATCAACTTATAAATCTATATTAGATACATGTATCATACATTGACATAATTAATAATAAAAAATGCACGGAGGTGAATAAGTACAATGAAGATCTTCTAACTAATGTAAAACAAACATTCATGTCCGGTCTATTTTCTTTTCAATTTTTTTAATAAAAGAATTATGATTAGATTGATTTTTCAAAATAAATATTTTGTCTTTCTATCTTTTAATTGATAAATATGATATAATAAGTTTTAAAAAAGAAAATAATTAGAATTAAGTAGATATATAAAACATATAGATGAATAGTCAATTAAAATCATACCATATGTCATTAAGAATGGCAATTAAGGATTATTGAAAAAAATATATGGACAAAATAGTCTAAAAATATTTTTTTTTTCCAATTTTGACATTTTATATATATTATATAGATTATTTTTCATCCTCATATTTCTTCCTTTGAAAAGTTTCCCTTCTCATCTACATTCCTAGGGAAGCGCTAGTCTAATTTTTGTTTCATTCATTTTAAGTCTAATTATTGTTTAATTATCTACTTCAAAAATACAATTGATGTGTATCACGTCTGTAAAAATTTGGAAAATTAAAAAACAATCCTTTTCTGCGAAACATGCTATTATTGAGAAAGTTGCTTAAATGGTCCAAACTCTAGGCTGTACAGTTCATAGTTAGGAACTATGATTTTTTTAGGGAAGGAATATAAAAACAAGTAAAATAGGTGAGAAGAGCTTTTGTACATGAGCATGGGTAATCGTTATGGATAGTGGAGTCTCTTTTTCAGTCATGTGCTCAGATTCACTCCATTTAGTGATTTTGAAGTAAGTTAGTGGCCTTGTTCTTCTTTTACGTTCCGTTATTAGGATTAGAGTGTTTCTACTCTTGAATCACTCTATCTGATATTATAAAAATGTGATATGATATGAGATCATCTACATAGTGACATCGGCCGACACCGTAAAATTATTCTACGGACTTAAGATTCTGTTATTAATTAGTTTTGACTTCAAAGTTATAAAAGATGGATTGAGATTCTATTCTGACGGATATGAAAGTGTTATTTTCAAACATTCATTAGAAAAATGTACAGTGCAGGTTTGACTTCTTTTATTTTTTGGTCATTACGTTTAGTGATGTAAGCTGTTCAGATCTGGGTCATCTTGGATCTCTAATATGAGGGATCAATTTTTCAAAAGAGAAAGAAGTGAGTTAAAATGGCTCTTCATATACGCGCTTCTGAAAAAAATTTAGTATTTTATTCACATTTAAAAAAAAATGAATTAGCCAATTTCAGAAGTGTAGCTTCACTACAAGAAAATAGTGCTACTGCAATAGTATTTTTAGTCTTTCGTGACATTTTTCAACCATCAGGAAAGTTATTGTGATAGTTCCAGAACCATTGTGATCGTCACCTTTAGAATAGCATTGTTTAGATTAAAAAGTTGAATGGCCCAATGTTTTGAAATTCATAAAAAGTAGCGCCACTTATATTAGAAAATGATAGGAAAAATTAATTTTCAAGTTTCAACAGTAAAAATGACCGAAATTTTTTTATCTCTAAAATAGCTGAAAATGATCGAAGTAAATATTTATTTACAAAAATTACACATTAGTAAATAAACTATTTATCATATTTTTATTATTTTTGTAATAAAATTTTTTTTTGAACATTTTTAGGCGGAAAATGGACAGTCTCGTAGTTCTTCCTATTAATAAACCCCTTAGTCTAACTACCCAAACTTTAGGTTATTTCTAATAATATACCTTTTAGAAGTTTCATTTTAAAATATAAACTCATTTCTAAAAATTAGGAAATGTATATCCCTAACCCACAAAATTAAATATACGCAATCATCTCTCTTCTATTCCTCATACACTTATCAAATCAACCATAGTCTCCATTTTTTCTTCCACTTCACTTTGCTTCTTTATTTTTTCTTCTTCTTCTTCTTCTTCAACGAAGCTTGCTGAATGAGTGAAAAACTGTGCTTATTCTTCTTCTTTAGTGAGACCATGTGATTCTTCAGCAAGACGATGACCCATTCTTCTTCTTTTTCAACGAAACTCATTCTTTTTCTTATTTTTCTTCAACTAGATGCACTCAGGTACCCATTCTTCTATTTTTTGGATGCAGAAAATGGTTCAAGTAGTTACCTGATTGCTTACTGACATAATAAAAATAAATATTTGAAAGGTTCAAGTAGTCATAAATAAATGATTGAACCCTTCAAGTAGTTACATGGTGTCCGAGTTGCTGACTGACAGAAAAAACTATTTGAAACCTTTAAATAATCACTTGATTTCTCGTGTTGGTGACTTGCAGAATTAAAATAACGATTTGATGAGTTCGAGTAATTATAAATAACTACCTAAAATAATAATATCCTTGAGAGGTATTGTGGGTTAGAGACATGTATCGAGAATGGATATGCATTGAGAATGAAAATAAATAGTTTATTTACAAATGAAACTTCTAAAGGCTATATTATACAAATAACCCCCAAATTTTCAGCCAACTCCCCATGATATTTTTCAAGCATTTCATCTTCTTTGTTATGAGACCCACAGACATGGACGGTGAGCTTCCGACCATGAGTAGAGAGCTTCGCAGCTAAAAACGACAAGCTTTGTGAACATGGACCGTAAGGTCTGAGCAACGAAGCAAGCGTCATGTGCTTGAGATGAATATTCGGTTGAGAATTTGTATTTTTAATAAGATTTTTTTTAGATTGCACTGTGTCTGAAACTTAGCTCCCACAAATCTAGGGGAGCACAGACCCTCGACAAAAGAGTCTTCCACTAGTGTATTTCGACTCATTCATAGAGCAATTAAATTTTCTTAGTCTGGTGGCTAAAAAGCCGAAGTGGAGATTTTGAACATAAAACATCTTGTTCTACAGCTCATCTTATGTTCATTTTTCAACCAGTACGCCAACCTTCTTATTCATTTTTTGAGATTTCTTTTAAGGAGTTTTTAACCAAACATATCATTGAGAAATTTATTTCACGAAATACTAACCAGTTATTATTATTATTATTATTATTATTATTATTAAATTAACCAACACTTAAAATACTCAACCAAAAAGAAATACAGATCATCTGCCGTTGCCTAGTAACCGTAGAGTGAATGTTGAATCTGATCCATTCAGAAATAAAAAAAATTAATATTAAACATTAATATTTTAATACAAAAATAATTTGATTAGATCCGATTTATTTAAATCTGACTGAATGATCAGATCATTACCCAACTGCACAACGACAGAGAAACTCATTCCACCAAAAACAAACTCAAACTTATCATGATACCTCACAAATAAGTATTTTAAAAATAGTTATAATAATAAAAAGAGATTCAAATCAATGAAGATGATGAAAAATTGAATGATATATGTTGTTGAAAGAATTAAAAAAGTGACGTCTAATCTTTATCTATTATTTCGGCTATATTCTTTTCTAGATGGACATGGGAGTGCATATAAGAAATTAAGAGGGAGAGTAGGAATAAAATCTGGATTTTTTTAATGTGAAAAGAAAGATGAAAAAATCGGTTAATATGGAGTAAAGACTATTATATTATTTTGTTTAGAATATAGAATATAGAATATTTTAACTTACGACAATAGATAATAGGAAATGAAACATTTAAAATTGAGATATTATCAATTGATTAACTTAATTTTTTTTAAAAAACAAGATAAAATTTTGAAATTACCCAAAAATAAGTTAGTGATCGTCAAGTATTCAAAAATTTCACAAGTAATTTATCGAGTAGTTGCAACTCTAAAAGAAAAAATCGGCGTATTTGATATATTAGTTACTTTATTATTAAATATATTAATTACTCAAAACTAATTTTATTTATCATTTGTTTAAAATATGATATTTTTATCAGAAATGGTTAACCCTAAATAGTTATTGCCGCAAATATGTTAAAAATGATAAAAAAATAATAATAATAACACCCCTCTAAAACGATTAAATCCTACAAATTTTATTCTTTTAAAAATTTCTTAAAAAATAAGAACATAAAAGCAATGAAATGACAAAAAACCTATTTCCATCGTGTGCAAAAGTGACTTGATCTGTTTTTTTGTAGAATGATAAAACATGACTACAAGAACTAATTTAATTACAAAAATCATGCACGTGTAAATAAATTAATTACAATACACTTATATAATTTAATAATTAAATTATTTATTTTGATCATTTTTATATATAAAAAAGATTCTCAGATACTTTGCAAATCATCGATGTTTTTCGGCCATTCCGCCATTTTGGCATTTTTTTTCCATAAAAGCGCAACAAGTTAAGGCCCGTTTAAAAGACAAGCTCTATCTGTGAAGGCCCGGCCCCAGTTGTCTTCAAATTCAACCAGGTAATTGTACATTACGTTAGGGTTTTCGCCTTGAACTTCAATTGCTGCTCGTCTCCATAACCGATGGCTAAAAACAGGAATAAGAAGAAGAGAAACGGCGTTGTTTCAATGGACATTGCCGGCGAGACCGTTTCTGATCTACCCCAAGGTACTATTTCTTCTACAGGAAAAGAACTTGATCTCACTACGATAGTTGAGCTGCAAGCTCATCAAATCAGTGGAAGTTTAAACGTTTACATTCCTAATTATTTTTCTGGATGTTTTAATTTATGTGTTATAATACTTTGTTATGTTTCGTGAAATCAATTTTTCGTCTTCAAATACAATTAGCACTTCGTAATTCATGTATCGAATATGCAGCAATGGATACGTCTGAGTCAGGGGCTCTTCAAATACAATTAGCACTTCGTAATTCATGTATCGAATATGCAGCAATGGATACGTCTGAGTCAGGGGCTCAAAAACCAGCTTCTGGAGCTCACAATATGTAAGCACTACAAAATTATCTTTTCCTTATGTAAGTTGTGTAATTGGTTTGCATAACCTCGCTTCTTTATATGGGTAACTAATATTATCATTAAAATTAATCCCATTTTTTTTCCAATCTAGAGACTATATGATAGGAGGAAGGATTTAGTTTATTGTTATGTGCCTTCCCAATTGTTATTGCATGTGGAAAGATAATATCAATTATCCCATGTAGTCATCACTATTGGCCAGGAAGTCCTATTTTATCTCTGTTCACTTGTTAAGAGCAGACCATCAAAATTTCATTCTTGGCGAGTTTATATTTCTGGGTTAAGCTCAGCTCAGTTACCTCTTTGTCCCAAAGGGGAGTGAAGAGCTGTGTGTTTACACAAAAGGTTTGTCTTTAAAACGTGAATTGGTATACACTAAACTAATACCTTTCATAAGTTTAATATATTGTTTTAGTATGTGAGTATTTGTCTTCTATTTGCTTTGTCACACTGTCATTACGAGACTTCTTTAAACAGAAAGCTGAAGAAGGGAAGAGAGATGAAGAGATCAAAGAATGCCAGAAAGAAGAAAGCAATTGCAAAAGCCATATCTAAGAATGAGAAGGCCTTCGAGAAAGTTACAAAAATTGATGGCAAAACAATGAGAAGAATATCTGCAAAGACCCTGTACGACTAGTTCATGATTATTTTTATAAAGAAGTTTTGAATAGTAAATATCCTATATGAGATCGTCGGTATAGTGTAGTTTAATTTACCATTTGGTTGCTTAATGATGTGTTTATCTGTTTTCGGTCAATGTATTTCTCCATCCATGGTAAGAAATAGGGAAAACACAGAAGAAAAACAAAGCAAATCTTGGACTTGGCTTTAGAATTGCAATGGATGAAGCAGGTCAATTTGCTCAATAATTAAATGAAATGCTCTTTTGTGCATCTGATAGTTGAAACCATTAGCTTACTTTCCATTTCTTCCTCCTTTGTAAAGAGATAAAAATTTCATCGTATTTAATCATCATAAAAGACCCCTTAATCAATTTATGATTCTACTAATAGAGTGTCAGCTGGTTTGCACCCTAGCATTCCGGTTTCTTTGAGGAGATCAAGTATGTATTTCTGTTGTGAACTGAATAGCTGCTCCTTCAAACCCAAAGACGGATCAATATCTTAGCAGATCATTAGTTGGCAGTCATGCATTTCTTTCCGAAGTTTATCTTACGATCAGAGTTTCGGACTGCATCAACTGTTTCAATTGCGGCTTGCACCCGACTCATCTTATGAGTCTTGAAGTTAATGACTAAGTAAATTTTGAGTAGTCTGATAGAACTAGTGACACCTGAGAAGCAAATTTAAGGGTCTATAACCAATCTTGAGTTTCTTAGGTCTCGTTTGGTAGTCAGGATAGTACTGGATAATTAGATATTAAATCTATGGAATTTGATTGTATTGGATTAAATAGTGCAGTTTAATATTTAATGTTATATTAGTTAAAACACTATACCACTTGTACAGTGTTTGGTGTGATAATATTATATTGTAAAAATATTTTTCATCATTTATTCTTGAAATTACATATTATTTCACATTAACGATCACAAACAAATATATTTTATATTTTCAGATTTCAAAAATATAATTAGAACAATATTAATAGTTATATTTAATTATTAAAGAAAATATGAATATTATATGATTAAAATTTTATAAGTAAAATATTATTTCAGTTTTATCAATAGGTGGATTTGAAATATTTTTGTCTCTCAGTCTCGTCGATAAGAATTTTATTTAGTCTCACCATATTAACTAATTCGGACAGACTGTCAGTCAAACACAGAACGATATTAAAATAATACTCTCTAATTTTTAATACTATCTGGTACTTACAGTTAAACAATGTCGTAAACTTTTAAATTGTGATAGGTTTTGCTCGTTAATAGTAGGTTGCCTCCCAAATTGTCAAAATATAGTTTGTTTTGCATTTTTATTTTTAAACTTCCAATTAGAATCAGGGGATGCCTGGGAGTCATTTAAATATGAGAATTTTGAATGTAAATTTCATTGATTCACGTGGAAAGAGATTTTATAAATTCTAATTTTAAATTGTAATTTCGATCATTTATCATCAATGTGTTAAGAATCTCATTCTATGTAATGGAATCAATTATGGAAAAAAATCAATTATATACTAAAAATTATTAATTAAAGAAAATAATACATATTACTTTTATTTTCCTTGAATTAATCATTTATTATTATTCTCAATAATTTTATTCCTGATTTTAATTTTTAACGGTTAAGCATTAATTTAATTTCGGATTTTTCTTTTTTGATAATTCTATTTTTCATCCGATTCATAAGAATTTGATTTTAAACTTTATCTAGTTCTAAATACAAGAAACACGCCACCGTATGAAAGTAACAATTCAGCACTTGATTACATCATATTTGAACATCCAAAAATATTACAAACAATGCACTCATAATTTTTCATTAATTGGATCATCCAGATAATTAATCCACCTTTACCTAAGATATATAAAAAAATTCCTTTTTACCCCATTTTCCTATAATAAAAAAGAGAGAAAATTTTGATTGTTTCTTCTTCTTTTTGGTCTTCGCAAATTTCTGTTCTCTCGATTTCTCCAGGCCGATCGCTAAAGTTTTGCTATTCTAGGGTACACGTCTGATCATTTCCTGGTACTGGTTCAGCGACTCCTGCCTTTGCAACCTCATTTCCTCATTGAACTTCTTGATAAAAGCCTCCACTCGCCTATTCAACTCGTCCTGACTCAATGACGGTTCTTTTCTTCTACTTCCAGTTCCTCCCGGCGACGGACTCAGCGACGAGTTGCCGCTGCTTCTGTCGGTGAATGTCTCCGATTTCTTCATTCTCGGAGGCGTGTTCTGGTCAGCAGGCGGGTACCGCCGGGAGTCCCACGTGTCCGATTTCTTCAGGTGCCTTGTCAACGGAATTGACCGACCTTCTGTTATCGTCTTCCACGTCGTCTCCAAGGTGTCGTGCCTCTTCGGCTTTGACACTCCCAAGGCCTTCCCTGCACCAAAAATTTGGCCACCTATGTTAATTACGCTAACAATTCAAACATTTGTAAGACAAAACGTTAGAAATCGAACTTTGTAGCTAGGATTCCAAATTTTAAGGCAAGAAGGTTCTGTTTGAATTTTCCCGATGCATTCACCCAGGAATTTTGACAGTCGAATTCGCAGTCCCTAAGATACACTAGAATTTGACGAACAGATCTGTAACTATATCGAGAGAGAGAGAACAAACCTTCAGGACTGGATTTCACTACTTTGCGGTGACCGAACCTGGAAGAAACCGGTGGTTTCTCTTCATCATTAAGAGAGAAGAAATCTGTAGAATCTTTCGTTTGCAGACCGCTCCACATTGGCCTTGATACAGCTCCGTCGACACCACCATTCGTAATCGGTACAGGCTTCTCATCATTCATCTTTGTCGCTGTCTCAGAAGCCTTAGATTCCACTTCCACGCGTCCGTATAAGCCGTCCGAGTCGTCCACCTGAACCTCCGAAATCCTCGCCACCACATTTTCGCTCGTATCAAAACCACATCCATTCAAAACGACGCCACTGCTGTACACTGTATAGTCCGTCCGTACATCGTCGGTAACCTTTACCACCGATATCGGAGAATCCGTTTCTACAATCTTCAACGAAAGATCCTCCAGCTTCTGCTGGAGCTTGGAGGAGGCAACAATGCTGATGATTATGCAATTAATGAGTAAATAAAGATAAGGAGGTCTCAGCCACGAATGCACGATCAGGTTCCAGATAGAAGGGAGCTCATAGAATACGAAATCAGAGATAACTGGAACCGAGAACTTCAGTATTACCGCCATGGACAACACACCGGCAGATATCAAGATAATCTTGAGGGAGAACATCCAGTGGTAGTATGAGCTCGTTGACGGGATCGGCATCTTGATTTTCCAAAGAGTTGAGTTTTTTGTGTGTTGACAGGGATTACATCAGCGCTCTTGGATTCGAGAAACTAACAGTGAAAACATTTTAATGGATATTAAAGAATGATGGAGTTGGTGTTGTCAGACCATTTAAAAATGTAAAAGGCAATTTGTTCTAACGGCTATATCTCAAATTTGACCGTTATCTCTGCAGCTGTAAAGGGGCCCTGCTTCGCCGGCCTGGCCAACTTGTGGTGGCTCATTTGGGCTTACCATGTGTACTAATTGGTCACGACATCTTGCGGAACAACAACTTTAGGAGTAGTAGTGTTTTAAGAAATGCTCATTTTTAAAATAATTTAGGTAAATAGTAAATTTTTATAACCGTCAATAATTGTATATCAAAATGACCATAGTCTAATTATAAAATATTTGATAGATTTTTGGATAAATCAATGGTATATAATTGATATATCAATAAAAAATGCTTAAATTGAGGAAGTAATTAATGCTAAGATAATTTTAAAAATTTGATTAATTATAGAAAGTCAATTAGTGTTGAACCTTAATAAAAAAATCGTTAGAAACCGCTAAAAAATATGAAATTTTTGGGTCAATCAATGATATCATTGATTGACGGAGCAATTCGTTTATTCCAATCTATTATAAGGATGTTTGAAACTTTTCGGGTCAATGCATCCATCCCAATCCATTATAGGGTGAATGAGTTGATCGTCTCATTGATTGACTGATCAACGGATTCGTCCAAATCTATTATTGAGGCGAATGAACTGATCACCCTATTTATTGACTCGAAAATGTTTGATTTCGATATAATCAACAACTAATTAATTGACTCATCCAATTGTTTTAATATCTTCTATAATCGCATTAACCGTGAACAATGAAAGAATTAAGATCCTTAATTAATTGTTGACATAACTAATAAAAAATAAACAAAGAATTATCAACATCCTTAATTGAATGTTGATATAATTAAGAAAAAGTAAAATAAAACCAGATTTGAAAATCTATAAAAATTAAGGGCAATATCATCTTTTCAAATCTCAATCAATCAATGATTGATGTTTCGGTATTACGTTTCAAAAAAAAATTTGACGTATAAAAAAAGGTTATAAAGTTTATTATAAATAATATAATGGCTACCTAGAAAGATACACATAATTCTCATTATAAAACTTCTTTATTTTAAGAAGTCGTACCCTATTCCAAACATTTTTATTTATTTAAATGCTTGACTGTAATTATTCACATGAAAAAAATAACAAAACGGCACACAAATCACTCAACTAATCTAAAGTAATAACTAATTAATCTAAAAAATAATCACCCATTTATTTAAATTTATAATATAAACAATTCACAAAATTTAATATAAACAAATTACCGATAGAAAAAAATTTAACCAATTATAAGAAGAAAAATTAGTTCTATTAAATTAAAAAATTATTTTTTAATAAAAATGAAGTCAAAATAAAATAATATAAACAATTCACAAAATTTAATATAAACAAATTACCGATAGAAAAAAATTTAACCAATTATAAGAAGAAAAATTAGTTCTATTAAATTAAAAAATTATTTTTTAACAAAAATGAAGTCAAAATAAAATTGCATGCCAAGAGGATCGAATCTTGGTGGGGGGATATAAATCAGTAATGTTAGCCACCTCAGCTACTGCACTATTGATGAAAATGTTGTTCCATTAAATTTTAATATGATTTTATAATAATCCCTTTTTCGGCAGATTTCCCATTTTGCGCATTTTCGGTCAAAATAAGTTAATTCTGACCGAAATATTCGGGTTTGATAGGAATTGACTAAAGTTGGACATAATTTTACCACCACTGCTTCATTTGTTCTCGTCTGGAACCGGAATATTCCAGCTATTCTGGCTAGAATAAAATACAATTGACTACTAAGATTTTAACATATATTTATTTAGTGCAATTACTTTACTTAGTCTAGTATGTTAAGGGAAAAATATCACTTTCTATAAATAATGATTAATACAATAAATTTCACTAAATTAGATAAAATTTCTTATTTAATTAGTTACTAGCTTATCATTTTTATTGTTTATTTAAATGTCTCATTCTCTTTATTTTCTCTCTCTCTATTTATATCTATTAAATCTCTCTCTATATGTATATACACACACAAAATGATTTTTTAGGACATTAGGGGAAATTTTTAATATATATATATATATATATATTTATCGAATAGAGAGAAAGAGAAAGAGATTTACTGGTTGTGTTTAAAAAACGTTTTTGATCTTGCTCATTTTTCACGAACCCTTCTAGTTGTATCATACATATGCTTTCTATAAATATTTTCTTGAAGAGAGCCATTCAGAAATGATGTCTTGACATCCATTTGTCATATTTCATAGTCTAAACCAGCAGTTATGGATAAAATGATGTGAATGAATTTTAGCATGGCAATGGAAGATAATGTCTCTTCATAATCTACTCCTTCTATTTGTGTATAGCCTTTGGTTCCCATCTGCACCAAGTTTTTTCTTGAAAATCCATTTACATTCAATGGGCCTGACATCTTTAGGTGGATCAAGTTTCTAGACAGAATTGTAATACATCAATTCTATTTCTTGGTTCATGGAATCTTGTCATTTATTCTTTTCAAGATCTTATATCGCATCTTTAAAGGTTAATGGATCATTTTTATCAGTGTCAGACACCAGAACAGATGTATCTAGTTCATAGCAAATAAGTTATCTTAAAACCCTCCCACTACGACATTGCACCGGTGTTTCTAGAACAGGAACAGTGGTTCATGTGGTTTGTCGTTTTATCAGTTAATGTGAGGGTGGTCTGATCTCATCGGATGCTATTTCTTCGAGAACTACTTTGATTCGAGATTTGTAGTTTTCCGTATAGCTGTGTTCAAAGAAAGTGATATTTGTGGATACAAACATTTTTTTATCATTGTGATTATAAAGTAACCACACCTTGTTTCTGGAGCATAGCCAACAAATATACACATTTCAGACCTTGAGTCTAAATTTCTAGTTTTAGGTCTAAGAACGTGAGATGGACACCCCATATACAAAAATGACGTAAACTAGGTTCAGAACCATTCCATAACACTAAAGAGTTTAGGGTTTTGGATTTTAGGGTTTAGGATTAGGGTTTAAGGTTTGATGCAGACAGTGTAAATTTAAAATTTCTGGAACAGATGGATTGTGGCACGCACATATCAACTTTTAGAGGGAATAACTTTTGACTCAAGTGGAAACACGTGCCTCGTAGGATATCAAATCGAAACTTATTCAGAGTTTTACATTGTGAACTTTAGGTTTAAGGTTTATGGTTTAAGTTTTAGGGTTTATGATTTTAGGTTTTAGGTTTAGGGTTATAGGATTTGAGGTTTAGGGTTTTAGGATTTAGGGTTTAGGGTTTGGGGGTTTAAGATTTTAGGGTTTATGGTTTGGGGTTTTTAGGGTTTAGGGTTGTTTAGGATTTAAGGTTTAGGTTTTAAGGCTTAGGGTTATAGGGTTTAAGATTTAGGGTTTAATGCTTAGGGTTTTTAGGTTTTTAGGATTTAGGGTTCAGGGTTTAAAGATTTAGGTTTTAGGATTTTTAGAGTTTAGGATTTAGAGTTTTTTGGTATGATAGCATCAAAGCATCCTCGCTAGCATCCAATCCAATAGCATATGCCACCCTACCAGCTAACTTTCTACTGGTAGGGTTTTTAGGGTTTAGTCTATTATCACTTGATCGGTTGGGGAAACATGTGAAAAACTGCAAGAAAGAAGCAAAGAAGCTTATTGAACGAGGTAAGTTCATTAACGGAATCACTTTTCAAGCTTACTCCCCTCTGAGTAGAGGCGACACCCTACCAGTTGCAAAATTAGCTGGAGAGGCTACAACAAAAAAGGATGATGCAAGAGATTTGAAATTGCTTAATTGATGACGGTGTTAGAAAAATTGGAGTGTATGGCATGGGCGTAATTTGTAAAACAACCGTCATGAAACATATTAATAATTACCTTTTGGAAGAAGCAAACGTTAAATTCGATAGCGTGATTTGGGTGACTGTTTCAAAGGCGTTTGATGTTATCAAATTATAATATGACATTTCTTGCAAATTGGGTCTAGATCTCACAAAGTATGATGATGTCACGTCCTGAGCAGCAATGTTATGCCTAGCCTTGCAAGCTAAGAAAAGGTACGTACTAATCCTTGATGACTTGTGCGAAGGATTCCATCTTCATGATATAGGAATCCCAGAACCTAGTGTTTCAAATGGATGCAAGCTAGTTTTGACTACTAGATTATTACTTGTCTGTCGTCTGATGAATTGTAAAGTTATTCAAATGGAATTGCTTATAAAATAGGAGACATGTAACTTGTTTGTAAATCATTTGGGGAATGATATGTTTCTTACCAAAGAGTTGAAACTGATTATTGAAGATGTTGCTAAAGAGTGTGCACGCTTGCCTCTTGCAATTGTTACTGTAGCAAGTGGTATGAAATGCGTAAAAGAACCATACGAATGGAGGGATGAACTTGAAAAATTGAGGGATACTCGAAGGAGCCTGATGATAAAGGAGAAAGATAATCAAGTAGTTGAAATTCAGTTATGATCATCTTAAAAATAAGAAACTTCAAGAATGTCTACTGTGTTGTGCATTATATCCAGAAGATTTCGACATTAGAAATATCGATAGAATTATTAATTGTATAGGGGATACTAGATATAAAGAAGACTAGACAAGCTCAATTTGATGAGGGTCATGTTATGTTGAATAATCTTGGAAATGCATGTTTGTTAGAAGATGATAATAAGTTTGTGGAGTTGTACGATTTGGTAAGAGATATGGCACTTCAAATCACAAGTATAGCTCCTTGTTTAATGGTGGAAGTAGGTTTGCAATTGAAAGAGTTACCTTGGGAGGAAAAATGGTCAGACGATCTTACTAAAATGAGAAATAATATTTCCATTATCTTTACAAGTCCATCACCAATGTGTCATAGACTCACAACCTTAATGCTACAAAATAATCATTTAAAAAGCATCTCGAGTTCGTTCTTTGAGCATTTGCAGGGCCTAACGATCCTTGATTTATCGTGCACCGACATAAAAAGTTTGCCAAATACAATATATGATTTTGTTGACGCCTGAGATACTGTCCAACCTCCAAAGTCTAAAAACACTTGTGGTCACAAGATGTAAGGAAATGGTGGAAATAATATCAGCAGGTAGCAACAATGAAGATGTACAAGAGGGTCTTTTAAAGGTCACTCTCCCTAAATTGAAGTGTTTCATCTTGCTTCACCTTCCGAATTTAAAAAGCATATGTCCTAGTACTTCAATATTAGTTTGTGATTCTATAAATCAGATTGGATTATGTTCATGCCCCATGCTCAGAAGGATACCTCTTGATCTACCTATGGACAACCAAGGCTAACTTTTGGCTCCCTCTTCTCTTCCACATATTAGAATAGAGAGAGAAATTTGAGAATTGCTGGAATGGGACCAATCTAATGCCAAAGCTGTCCTTCAACCTCTATGTGATTTCAATTACCAAATTTTTCTACACAAAGAAAGTTATTGATGTTGGAAGAAAATGAATTTATAACCGATAAAAGAATATTATGTTGCATAATTCATATATTAAATCCTTGGGTTATTTAATCTATTTCTTAGGATTTCAGTGCTTTTTTCCCAGATGGAAGATACAAAAAAAAGCAGATTACTTGTGGAACTGCTTCTCTGAAGAAGGTTATATATATATATATATATATCATGTAGATTACATACATGTCTTTTACTTTTAGAATAATTGTTGTTTTGTTCAACGTATTCTGCCTATTGTGTCATTTGGAGACATCATTTACTAATGCTATTCTCTAGGGTCCTCATAGAGTGGCTCGGATGTCTGTACCATGGTTTTGATTCTAAAAAATCTAGGTAGAACCCTTGCATTCTTTATACACAAAGTCTAGTAATTATGATTGTATAACTCTCGACCTTTTTGTGAATAATAGAAAGCCAAGGATTTCAAATGGGCACTCTTCCTCATGATTCTCATTTAAAAGTTGATTCGTTAACTATGGTGGAGGAGAAGCCAAGGTTTTGTGGTGAAAGAGAAGTTAATGAAAGTCGTTATTCAATCCAATGGAATAAGCATGCCGGAGCAGTATGAAAATTAGTGGTCTGTATAAGTTAAGGAGGAGCAAATTCATGGAACAAATTGGTTCCATGAATCATTCATGTCAGTTTTTTAAGCACCTGATGTTCCTGGTTGCTAATTCAATGAAAATGTTTGGTCTATTAACACGTGATCAATTGGGGGAACAATATGTGAAGAATTGCAAGAAGTAAAGAAGCTTATCAAACGTGGTAAGTTCATCATGGAGGGAATTTCTTTTCAAGCTTACTTCCCTCTGAGTTCAGAGGTGACACCCTACCGATAGAAAAGTTAGCTGGAGATACGACAATAAAAAGAATGATGAAAGAGATTTAGATTTGTTTAGTGGATGAAGGCGTTAGAAAAATTGGAGTGTACGACATGGAAGGAATAGTTAAAATAAATGTCATCAAACATATCAATAATTACCTTTTTGAAGAAACAAAGGTAAATTCTAGTGCGTAATTGGGGTGACAGCGTCAAAGGAGTTTGATGTTATCAAATTACAATATATATTGTTTACTCCAAACCCATTTGTCATCCCGTTTAATTTAGGTTGATTTTGTATCTTTCTCGATAATCCTACTTAGCAGTTTCATGTCAGATTTAGATCTCCTCATGTTGGGAAAACCAATATAAGAGGTTATGATTTTCTCATTTGGGTCATTGAGCTTAGTTTAACTAATCAAAATGAGGTATGAGAGATTTTTTATATCTTTCTCTTTTCTAGTCAATCCTGCTCAGCAGTTCCATGTCAGATTTTGGATCTTCACATGTCGGAAAAATCAACATAAGAGGTTATGTTTATCTCATTTGGGTCATTAAGATTAGTTCAACTAAGCGAAATGAGGTAAGAGAGATTTTGTATCTTTCTCTTTTCTATACAATCCTACTCAGCAACTTCATGTCAGAGCTTAGATCTTCTCATGTAAGGAAAACTAACATGAAATGTTATGTTTATCTCATTTGGGTCATTGAGTTTAGTTTCATAAGATATATGAGGTTGTTACAAACAACGAATAGAAAAGACAACTTTGATTTTTTTTTATGACAAATGCATCTGATCCGTTTATTTTTTCAATGACATATTAGTTGTAATGTAATATCTCCTACTAACGAAAACATGAGAGAATCTCAATCCTTTTGAGTCTCCCATTTACTTTTCTTGTTTCACATTTCACAATCATCATCGTAATCCTTTTCATTTGATCTACAAGTGAAAATACCATAGGACCTTCATTTTTTCACATTTTTATAGTACATTATTTTTATTATTTACGTTGTGCTCACATCATGTATATTTTGGTCATGATGATTTGTAAGCATTTACTCTGGAAATTAAGTCTTGTTTTACTTTAAAATTCATTTTTATGAATTTATTCATTCTTTTAAAAATGAGAATTCTAGAACATAGACTTCATTCAAATATTTCTTTTGTTTAATTCAAGCTTATTTCAATTTACTTAAAAAATAAAAAATATCTAGCATTATTTTTAAATTTGAGTAATTCTACGGCGACTAAGTGAATGTCTAACTTTTAAGTTATTAAGTGATTTGTCAATCATTTATAAATTAATATTTTTATACTCATTATAATGTTTGAAATAGTAATTCTAGAGTGATTAAATAATTGATTAAATTTTAAGTGATCAAATGATGAACAACCATTTATAGATTGGGGTTTTATGACTCATTAAAATGTTTTGACAAAGTAACTTATAGATGAATATCACGTCATTTGATTACTTAAAACTTGATCAATTACTTGATTGTCATAGAATTATTCTATTAAAAACATCAATTTGTTGACACATTACTTAATCACAACATCAATTTGTTGACACATCACTTAATCACTTAAAACTCGATTAATTACTTACTCGGTGTAAAATTATTCACTAAAAGTTTTATTACTTTTGCAACCTCACTAAAGTTTGACCTATTGCATCAATGTACTCCTTAATAATTATTGATTCTTACATATGTTCCAATCTGGTGGTGCGGGACATTGTACATATTGCAATATTATGTACATATACTCACATTTAAATTTCTTTAACAAGTGCATAGCATGTGTTATGTGATTAAGGTTTTAAAAAGATCAGACAAGATAATATTATTCTTGGTTTGGCAATTACATAACTATACAATAAATTCACTTTAAAAGAATTCTTACAATCGATATTATTAACTCAACTAGGTATAGTGATACCGTTTCTTTATGTGATCAAGAGTTCAATCTCTACAAATTTTCAAATTTTCCATGACAAGAAAATCTTACAATCGCTGTGTGTCTTGTAATCACCCAATCAGCACCCACATGATCATGTTTAACAAAGTCCTTAACTGTGTAGAATGTAGAAGCATATAGAAACGTTTTTTGGAAATTAAAAGAATTAAATTATTTTGTTCGAAAATTATAGGACGGCATAATACAACGATAGACAACCATAAGTGTAGTTTTAAATTCCTATGTTAAAGTGCTTGAACTGAAAATAATAATGGTCCGACCAAATGGTAGTGCAAAATTTATGGTGGCCGAATATTAGAATCCTATGTTAAAGTGCTTCTTGTTCAAGAAACAGTCCTTAATTATGCCTTTAGTGTAATTTTTGCCTTTAGTGTAATTTTTTTATGCCTTTAGTGTAATTTTTTTAAACTTATTACTAAAATAACCTAGTTTTGAAAGTATTTGGAGAAATGATTAGACTGGGCACGTGGAAATTGCCTTTTGAGGAGAGGTAGGATGGCAAACTAGATATCCGTTTAACAGAACTCGCCGCTTCAAGATTCAACTTCTTTTTTGGCTAAATTAAACTCGCATCTCCAAATGACGAGTTCCGTTTGCTTCAATAACTCGTCTCTTCAAGGGCTTTGAAGGGGCGATTTCAAAATACAGAAATGCAGGTGTCCAGCCCCAAATACTAACAAAAAACAAAATAGACAAAGTCAGTAAGCCTAACATTGGCAATTTATTGATAACAACTAGATTGGGACAAAAAAAAATACCATGACGTACAAAGAGAAGCAGTTCCGTTACCCTTACTAATAATTGAGTCACCATAATTTGTATAGGGTCTCTGCCTAATTACAGTTTTTCCGATGTAAGAGGGACTAAAAAGGAAAGCTGAAAAGAAAGAAGAAGAATGGAGGAGGAGAATTAAAAAACAAACAACAAAAATAAACACAGACAACAGATCTCACATATCACCCAAGGTCAAAAAATATATGAGAAACCCATAAAATGAGAGAAAATACCGAAACTTTGAGTAAACTCTTACCTGAGAATGAGAGAAAATACAGAAACTTTGAGTTGGAAAGGGGGAAGGGTTTTTGCTTCCTCTAGAATAACCAAATACCCAAAAAATCAATCCCAAATCAACACATAAACGTGAAGAAAAAATAGCAAAACAAGGATTTCTTTTCTTACCATGAGTGGAAGAGAGAGCGGGCTTGCGTGCAGAGACATGGAAGGGCTTGACATCCAAGTCGTCTTTAATGTTTGGTCTCAGATCAAGAGGTGAAAAGTTGGCGTTTTTTGTTCTCATATTAAAAATAAGCTACAAGAGTTCAGATACACAAAAAATAAATGGTTTTTTGTTCCAGAGAGAGGTGATAGGGAGAATGGAGGAGAAGAGGGCTAAAAAACAGAGTAGGTGGCGAGCAAGAACTGAGACAAATGAGGGTGCGAGAGGAAATGTAGAAATGAGAAACCTGTTGGTTCTGATCTTGAAGGAAAAATGATGAGCTGTAGAAATGATGAACCTTTCTGGTTCTGATCTTTTATTGAAGGAAAAATTCTATTTGTTTACTATGAGGGAGGATGTATATATACAAATGATTCTAACGGTTGCCTATGATCTCCTATGATTCTAACGGATGCCTACTTGAAGCCTGAAATCGTTTTTTATCAGAAATGGTTAGACACCCACTGTGTTTGGTGAAAGTTTCTGTTCTGCTTCCCTCTTTTGCATATGATGAAGATTTTCTTCAGAGGCTGCAACTTTTCTTTCTTCAACACTCCCCCTCAAGTTGGGTCGTATAGGTTGATCGAGCCTAACTTGTCAAGTATTCTTTGGAGGTTATTTTTGTCAAGGGTTTTGGTGAAGATGTCGGCTAGCTGGTCTTCACTACGTACAAAGGGAATGGTGATTTCTCCAGACTGTACTTTCTCTCTTATGAAATGACAGTCCACTTCAATATGTTTGGTTCTCTCGTGAAAAACGAGGTTCATTGCAATATGACGTGCTGCTTGGTTGTCCCAGTGCATCTCTATCGGTTTCCTTATCTCGACCTTCATATCTTGAAGGAGATGTCTAATCCATGTGAGTTCGCTAGCAGTGGAGGCCATGGCTCTGTATTCTGCCTCTGCACTTGACCTTGCTACAACAGTTTGTTTCTTGCTCTTCCAGGTCACTAAATTCCCACCTACAAAGACACAAAAGCCAGTTGTAGATTTTCTATCGTAACTACCTACCCAGTCAGCTCAGTGTATCCAACAATGGAGTTTGCCCCGGTTCTCTTCATCCATATCCCTTGGCCGGGTGTTCCTTTAAGGTATCTGAGTATCCTTTCTGCGGCTGCCTGATGATTTGTGCAGGGTGCGTGCATGAATTGACTGCTAACGCTAACTGCAAAAGTGATATCTGATCTTGTGACCGTTAGATAAATTAGTTTTCCTACTAGTCTCTAATATTGGCCTATATCAATTATTGGTTTGCTATCATTCAGTCTTATTTTCATGTTGGTTTCCATTGGTGTGCTAGCAGGTTTTGCCCCTATCATGCCTGTTTCTTTTAACAAGTCTAAGATAGATTTTCTTTGAGATAGAAACAATCCCTTCTTCGAGTGAGCTATTTCTATCCCTAGGAAGTACTTCAGTTTTCCTAGATCTTTAATATCAAACTCTCCTTTTAGAAATTTTTGAACACTCCATATTTCATCGTGATTATTTCCGGTGATGATAATGTCATCTACGTAGACTAAAACGATGGTGGTGGAGTTGTTCGTGTGTTTGACGAACATAGATGAGTCAGCCGTGCTTTTGACGAAGTTAATCTTTAAAAGAGACATGCTTAATTTTTCATACCATGCCCTTGGTGACTGTTTCAGGCCGTAGATAGCCTTCTTTAATCTACATACCAGAGATGGGTGCGTTGCTTTCTCGTGTCCTGGAGGTAAGGACATATATACTTCTTCTTCCAGATTTCCTTGAAGAAATGTGTTTTTTACATCCATTTGATATAGTTCCCAGCTGAGGTTGGTGGCAACGGATAGTAGCACTCGGATTGTGTTCATTTTTACCAATGGAGCGAACGTCTCCTGGTAATCCACTCCATATGTCTGAGTAAAGCCTTTGGCAACTAGTCGGGCTTTATATCTCTCGATAGTGCCGTTGCTGTTGTATTTGGTCTTGTAGACCCATTTACATCCTACGGGTTTCTTCCCGTTGGGTAGTGGGATTATGTCCCAAGTTTAATTTCTTTCCAAGGCTAAGAGTTCTTCATTCATCGCCTTTCTCCATTTAGGGTCGAGTTGGGCTTCTTGATAGGTCTTTGGCTCATCTGTTTCATCAATTTTTCCCAAGTATGCCCTGTGGATGTTAGAGATTTTATCATAAGATAGAAAATTTTGGATAGGGTATAGAACCTGATGAGACATGTAGTCTTTTAATCTTGCTGGGGGTTGAGTTTGCCTTGTTGATCTTCTTACGATTACTGCTTCATCAGTGACAACTGCCTCATCAGTTGCTCCCCCTGAGGTAGTTGTCTTAGGCGCGGTTGATGTGGTATCGTATTCCTGTCTTATGATATCGGAGGAAATAATACTGTTAGGTAGCGGAAACATTTGGTGGTGGTTATGATTGTTGGAGTCCTTTGGGTAATAGGATTCTAGTTCTAAAAATTGTACATCGCGTGAGATGTAGAGTTTATGGTTTATTGGGTCGTAGCATTTATACCCCTTTTTTTCAGCGGAATACCCCAAAAATAGGGTTTTGACTAAGGTTTTGTCCAATTTATCAAGTTTTGGAATGTGTACGTAGCATGTACATCCGAATACTCGTATGTGATCAAGATTAATTTTCCTACCCTTGAGAATTTCTAGAGGGCTTTTCAGATGCAATTTTACACTGGGTAATCGATTGATAAGGTATGTTGCTGTGAGTATTGCGTCCGACCAGTATCGTTTGGGTACGTTATTTTGGAGGAGGAGAGCCCTAGTCATTTCAAGAAGGTGTCGGTTTTTGTGTTCTGAGACACCGTTGTGTTGTGGGGTGTGGATACAGGTGGTTTGATGTCGTATACCCTTTTGTTTAAAGAACTCAAAAAAGGTGTTGTTAGTATACTCGGTTCCATTATCAGACCTAAAGATTTTTATGGTTGTTTCAAATTGAGTTTCGACTAAATTGTTGAACTCTTGAAAACGACTTAAGACTTCATTTTTTGATTTCAAAATATATAACCATGTGGTGCGAGAGAAATCATCAATAAATGTAACAAAATATTTGAATTTATTATATGAGTCAACTGGAGCAGGTCCCCAAACATCAGAATGAATTAATTCAAAACATCGTTTTGTCATACTGCTAGATAGTGGAAAGGGTAACCTGGTTTGAATTACAACCAAGTAATTTGTTTAGGATTTTGTCTGAGGGATGACCGAATCTCCAATGTAATATTTTGTCTTTTGGTACTGTACTGGAGGTGGCCAGGCATGTTTTGTCGGTATCTTCTAAGTAGTACAGACCGTTTCTAAATTTTCCTTAACCAATCTTCTTCCCGGTGACTCGATCCTGAAAAATTACTTTGTCAGGTGAAAAAGTAACATTGCAGTTTAAGTCTTTGGTTATTTTACTGACGGATAGGAGATTGGAGTTAAAATTGGGTAGACAAAGTACGTTGTTAATGATTTTTGTGAAGAGTGTGGTGGACCCTGTGCCAAAAATTGGAACTTTATTTCCATTGGCTACTGTCACGTGTTGTGGTTTTTCTAATTTAGTGAGACTGTGTAGATTTTTTGTGTTATAAGTCATGTGGTTGGAGACACCAGAATCTATTATCCAGTGTTCTAAGTTATGACAAAAATTTGTAGATTTAGAAAAATAATTGACAGTATTGCAAATGGATGAACCTGAGGTATCGCGCAAAAATTCTCCAAATTGTTTGAGCAGTGTAGCCATCTGTGCGTTGTTGTCTGGGTGCAGATCTGCTCTAATGGATCCGGATCGGTCTATTTCTTCCATTCGGTCGAGTCGGTACCCATTGCCCGAACCGGGTCCATCTATCTTGTGTGCCCTGCGGTCTGGGTCGGGTCCTGACCCGTGACCCGCTCCGCTGAAACCCTCGGTATAAAAGGGGAAAGTTTTCGCGGAGCCTCCTCACTCGTCACTTTTCGCGCAGCTCCCTCGCTTGTTCTGGAACTTTCTCTGGTTCTGCCGGAGATGAGGGTGCAGGTTCCATCACCGGTCGTGGGTGTGCCCTTCCTTTCGGCAGTGGCTGCATTTCACCTGCTCACCTGGTTGTCCGCGGTGTCTTCCCCCTTCCTTGTCATCTCTTTTACTCATTACTCGTCGCCTGGTTTCTTCTCTTTGAACCATGGCTGAGACCGTGGCAAAAGTTGGCTTCTCTGTCGACATCAAGATCTGAGCTCGGAATGCTTCGTAGCTTGAGTCGAGAGCCGTCAAGAAGTGGAAAACCATATCCTGCTCAGCTCGTTCTTGGAGTTCCTTTAGGTCAGTGGTCATCGGTCTCAGGGTTTCAAGTTCTTTGAACTTAGATTTTAAAAACCCGGTTAGCTCCGGTACTGATCTGTCCCCCTGTTTTGCTTGAGAGATCTTTCGTTTAAGTTCAAAGACTTGCGCAAAATTGTTTTGTTCACAATAGTTGCTCTGGATTTCTTCCCAGAGTTCCTGTCCTGTTTCACAAAAACAAAAAATTTCATTGAATTTTGGGTCTATTGAATTAGTTATCCAGGTCATTACCTGGCTGTCCATGATGTCCCATTCCTCTGAGTTTCGGTCTGGTCTTGGCTTACTGCCGTCCACGAAGCCCAGTCTGCCTCTTCCTTTCAGGCTCACCCGAGCCGCCCTGGCCCACGGTATGTAGTTGTGGCCAGTGAGCAGGATGGGGGTTAGTCTGAGATTAGTGTCATGGTGGTGAAGCTGGCCGGAGGTTGATGGTTCTGCCATATATGTTGATTCTCAGAATCATTGCTTTGATACCATGTAGAAATGATGAACCTGTTGGTTCTGATCTTGAAGGGAAAATGATGAGCTGTAGAAATGATGAACCTTTCTGGTTCTGATCTTTTATTGAAGGAAAAATTCTGTTTGTTTACAATGAGGGAGGATGTATATATACAAATGATTCTAACGGTTGCCTATGATCTCCTATGATTCCAACGGATGCCTACTTGAAGCCTGAAATCGTTTTTTACCAGAAATGGTTAGACACCCACTGTGTTTGGTGAAAGTCTCTGTTCTGCTTTCTTCTTTTACTTATGATGAAGATTTTTTTCTGAAACTACAGCTTTTCTTTCTTCAACAGGAAAGCAGAAAGAGTTCGCGAGTGAGAGAGCGACTGAGTGTGAAATGATACTGTCTTTTGGTCAAAGTGCATCAAAACACGATTTCTGGCAATTTTGCTTACATGGTCTTTTTTACATCATCATTTTCATAAACTTTTATTAAAATAATATTAAAAATAAAAAAATCCCCTTAATTTACAGGTAAAAAGCAAACCTAACCATAGGAATCGGAACCCCACCCACGTGAAGCTATTGAAAATGCAGAAACTGATAAACAATTAAAAAGCCAATCCTGGGCCTGGCTGCAAAACGCGTTCTTCTGTCTTTTCGGTGTAATACCCACTTATTTTTTCCTACTTATTCATTTTCTTGTCATTTTCTATCCTTTTCTTCTCAAGTTCTGAGATTAGGTGGAACTCAGCTGACAAGGTAAACTTGCTTCTCTCTTTCAAAATTCTGTGTATCTTCTTTTACTTGGTTCTTCTAATATACTTGTTTTCCTTTTCCCTTTCACCCTCATGAGTCATCCATCCCAATAGAAGCTGATCTCTGCTGTTTGATTTATTGATTCTAGTTTTCCTCCACAAAGTTTTAATTGATTTGAGTTTTTTGGCACTAATTTTAAAGTCTAAAAGAGAAAAACTTTTTCATTTGTCTGGAAATAGATTACCATGAATGCAGGGCCCTGCTTCGAACGAATTGGGCTAAACTATATACTGAGATCTATCAACTGCCTGTCATATTCTTTTTCTGTATTTTTCACCTTCTTATTATGAGTTTATGTACTTGAAGTTGATTCAGTACTGACTCAAAAAGAGAAGCAATTCAGAGTTCTCAAAGCAAAACAGTCATGAAGAAAACAATTGTTATATAGATTTATCATCACATCATATTTATATCAATAATAAATTATCAATCATTATCCAATGGATTAGCATGTACAATCAGATTATCAATAATGTTTTGTTGTCAATTCTATTACTACAGAATTTTAACCAAGAGAGATAAAAATGTCTTCCAATTATTATTAAAAAATATAAAACAAAGTCAACTAAATTCGGAGTCTAAAATTTTTAGATGGAATTGATTATAGAGATAACAATCTTATATTTTCATGCTTAAACTAACATATTGTTAATTGAATGGATTTATTCTCATTTTTCGAAGTAAAGAGAGCGTGTTATTTAATAAAATTATAAGGGGTGGATTTTTTTTCCTAAATAAAGTGTACGTCTTGAATTAATAAACTATAGGAGTGTAATTATAAAAATTAATTATATTTATAATTTTTATTGAAATTATAAATATTCAGATTTTTTTTTTCATAATGACATGTAGAGTACGAACTTTTCACTATCTCTAATGTTTTTTCAGAAAATAAGATTGTTTTAAAATATAACAATTAAAATTAGTCGACCAAAAACAATATCTTATTTACAAATTTGAGGAAATCCAAGTTGGTCCACTGCTTCATAAATCAGTTATGAAATTAATTTTATTATTGACAAAAATTATATTTGAGATGAACATGTTAGTTTTTGAGAATAATCATTAGTAACTTCAAAAGTTGGACACTAAAATAGATTTAGAAATATATAATCGAATTATTCTATACTGTCTAAGTTTATAACTAAATTTTTATTAAATAAATAATGTATTGATAGATTAATTTAATTAATCATTTTAATAAATAATAAAATATTTATTTATTAATTATTTATTATATCATTTAATCATTTAAAATTTAATATATAAATTAAATATGAATTAGTGGATTTAAAGTTACTCATCCACACTGCCCAAAATTTCAAAAGACTTTGACAATGAGAGAGCAGTAAAATAATAAAATAATATTATTCACCTAATATTTGTTAGTTAAAAATATAAAAGAATAGTGGAATTTCATTAATTCTGCAAAGGCTCTCTCTTTCTATCGAAAGGGTCTCTTTAACTATTCAAAATCAATGACACATGGCAGTTAGCTAAATCCAAATCATCCGTCATGATATGGATGGCTCAGATGAAAGTAAGCGGTCATTTGTTTTTACTTTTATTTTTTTATGTGGACCGTCTAAATCTAAACGTACAACTCATGTCAGTAATTTTTAGGTAGTTGGTTTTGCCTTTTTAGGTTGTTGGTTTTGTCCACTACCGAGAATTTAGATCTCTCTTTCTTCCGCCCAAACTTTTCACTACAAAAATATGATCTCCTCCTCTTTCGAAATCATCTCCATTTTTATTCATTTAGGTTACAAATATATATATATATATATCTTAATATATTAAAAGAGTCTTAAATATGAAAATTTTTTAATTCTCTATTTTACCTTTCAAACCTCCTTAAAAATATAGTATAATTTAGAATTTTCACAAATCTTCTCATTTAAAATAGTTCATATAGTGGAAACTATATTTTCTATTAAATAACAATTTGTTAAAAACAGTTTGTGAAATTAAATATTTTTGTAAGATTATGCAAATAAAAACATCATAAGATTATGCAAATAGAAACATAAGTATCCACAAGATAAGTTTTGATTATTTTTAAGCCAACAATAATTTATTTCTTAGAAACCTATGAAATTAAATATTATTAATATTTATGTTACCACAACATGAAAATATATATAAATTAATTAAAATAAATATTTTTAAATAAAATAAATTATCTCTTTATGATAGAATCTAAAAAATCGATGAATTTCATCTTCATATATTTTCAAATGGTAATGTTAGATAGTATAATTTCAACAATGTTATAAACAAGCTAATGTATTGGTTACTACCATTATTTTACTTTTAATTTAGATTTAGAATTATTTTAAAGATAATGTATTTCTTTCAACATTAATATTAATTTTATACGTGCATTTTAAATTACTTAACACATACTATAGGGAATATGAGTCATGTTAAATATTTGTCACATATGTAAGCGTATTGGGACTATATTTGATATTCGTCAGTTTCTACGGTATTGGTTGGTAACGTTATCGACGATCTCATCCTTAAATCATTTTACATACCCATAAAAGTTGATTCAATTGTGTGATCACCTCTGATAGTAGTACGTCACTGGTATAATAATTTTTTTGAGAAATTCTAGTGTGGTTAAGTTTTAAGTGTGTCGTTCATTTATAAATTAATTTGATAAATCATTTTAATGAGCGACAAGTACCAACATTTGATACTCGAGGGTAAGAGTAATATTAAAATGCACGTATATGGCTGATATTGTTAACAAGGTGATTTCACCCTTAAATCATTTTACATGAGACTCATAAAAGATAATTCATGGTTTGATCACCCCTGATACAGGTACATCTTTGATACTATATGTTTTTCAAAAATTTTATACCGACCAAGTTGTGTATTAATTTCTAAACGATTAAGTGATGTATCATTCTTTTATAAATTAATTTGATAGATCATTTTAAAAAATAATAAATATCAGTACATCAATAAATAATATATAACTTGATTGATTTAGAATTATTTAATTTTTATTATATTAATACTCAATGAATCTAGAAAATTTTAAAATTTGCCATAAAGTGTTGTTGTGGATGTGAAAGTGCCAAGTAACCATTCCTAAGGCACTACGTCTTTCTTTTCAGTGTCCTTATCATATTAATTGCTTTGGCTCCTCTTTGAATTTACGTTGACTAAAGCACCCACCTTTTTCCTACCGAGAGTTCCTTTATCCCCTCCATTTCTATCATCTTTTACAACGAAACTAGTATAGCAAATTACAAGTTTAATTCTGATTTTCTACTAAGCTGGCAAGTAAGTTGATTTTTGTTTTAAAATTCTGCAATTTATTTTAATTACTTGGTTCCATACTTGTTTTCCGTTTCCATTTCATGCTCATGAGTCATGTCAATAGATAATGGTTATTTTTCATCTATTTGTTCTGGTTTTTGCTCTCCCAGATTTTAATGGATTTGTGGTTTTTTTGGCTTTGATTTTAAAGAATGTTATCATAATGTAAAAGTAGAATCTACTAGATTTGTCTGGAAATAGATTACTATGAATAGTCTCGTTACCTAATGGTAATAGGGCTCAAACAATGTATATAGATTACTATAAATCATGCTGTGATAATTTTAATGATGTTTGCAGCAATTATTGATATTTACTGTTTCAAATAGAAATGGAAGACATCGACAGTTTAATTAAGGTGCTTGAGGAGCTGAGCAAGTGCAACAGCCAGGAGGAAGTACAAATGCTGAAAATAAGATTTCAAGACCCAACAAATAGGGAAGCTAACGAAGATGGTGAACCGGCGATGAAGAAACAAAAGAGAGAAGTTTCTAATGCAACAGAAGGGTTTGGTCTATTAGCACTTGATCAAATGGGGAAACATGTGAAGAATTGCAAGAAAGAAGTAAATAAGCTTATTGAGCGAGGTAAGTTCACTGAAGGAATCACTTTTCAAGCTTACTCCCCTCTGAGTAGAGGTGACACCCTACCAGTAGCAAAGTTAGCTGGAGAGGCTACAACAAAAAGAATGATGCAAGAGATTTGGAATTGCCTAATGAATGACGGTGTTAGAAAAATTGGAGTGTATGGCATGGGCGGAATTGGTAAAACAACCGTCATGAAACATATTAATAATTGCCTTTTGGAAGAAGCAAAGGATAAATTCGATAGCGTGATTTGGGTGACTGTATCAAAGGCGTTTGATGTTATCAAATTACAATATGACATTTCTTGCAAGTTGGGTCTAGATTTCTCAAAGTATGATGATGTCACGTCTCGGGCAGCAATGATATGCTTAGCCTTGCAAGCTAAGAAGAGGTGCGTGCTAATCCTTGATGACCTGTGGGAAGGATTCCATCTTCATGATATAGGAATCCCAGAACCTAGTGTTTCAAACATATGCAAGCTAGTTTTGACTACTAGATTATTACTTGTCTGTCGTCTGATGAATTGCAAAGTTATTCAAATGGAATTGCTTACAAAAGAGGAGGCATGGAACTTGTTTGTAAATCATTATGGGAATGATATGTTTCTCACCAAAGAGTTGAAACCGATTGTTGAGGATGTTTCTAAAGAGTGTGCACGCTTGCCTCTTGCAATTGTTACTGTAGCCAATGGTATGAAAGGCGTAAAAGAACCATATGAATGGAGGGATGCACTTGAAAAATTGAGGGGATACTCTAAGGAGCCCGATGATAAAGGGAGAAAGGTAATCGAGCAGTTGAAATTCAGTTATGATCGTTTGAAAAATAAGAAACTTCAAGAATGTCTACTGTGTTGTGCATTATATCCAGAAGACTTCGACATTTACAAAGAAACATTGATAGAATTATTGATTGTAGAGGGTATCATAGATACAAAGAAGACTAGACAAGCTCAATTTGATGAGGGTCATGTTATGTTGAATAATCTTGGAAATGCATGTTTGCTAGAAGATGTTGATAAGTTTGTGAAGTTGCATGATTTGGTAAGAGATATGGAACTTCAAATCACAAGTGTAGCTCCTCGTTTCATGGTGGAAGCAGGTTTGCAATTGAAAGAGTTACCTTGCGAGGAAAAATGGTCAGACGATCTTACTAAGGTGTCTTTAATGAGAAATAATATTTCCATTACCTCTAGAAGTCCATCACCAAGGTGTCCTAGACTCACAACCTTAATGCTACAAAATAATCCTTTAGATGGCATCTCAAGTTCGTTCTTTGAGCATTTGCAGGGCTTAATGATCCTTGATTTATCGTGCACCGACATAAAAAGTTTGCCAAATGCAATATCTGATTTGGTAAATATGGTTGCTTTATTGCTGAGAGGTTGTGATAGATTGGCATACGTGCCTTCATTGAGAAAGTTGAAGAATTTAAGGAGACTTGACCTTGAAGAAACAAAAATAGCTAGAGCACCTGATGGTTTAGAATTGCTGGTTAACTTGAGATATCTCAATCTTTACACATATAGTCTAAAGATGATTCCTCGTAGAACTATACCAAGATTATGCAATCTTCACGAACTGATACTCGTGTTTACGGGTGATACAAAGGTAAAAATGAGAGGGGAGGAGTTAATGTGTTTAAAAGATTTGGAAATCTTCAAAGGTGTATTTGTTGACATTAATAGCATGAGCACATATGTAAGACACATACAACAAGCGGGATCAAATCTCACCCATTACATATTTCTAGTTGGAGATTCTCCTTGTTACCATAATAGATTTAGTTTGAATTATGACAAATGCGTACTATTACAGAACTACAAGATCCAAAAAAGTAGATGGACATGGAAAAAAGACATCAGCCTCATGCTTCCGAAAGACGTTCAACTACTGGATTTACAAGACTTCCATGACATTACTAGCTTATGTGATGTTCCATCATTGGACGAGACGATTGACTTAAGGATGTGTCGTATATGTTGTTGCAGTGGGATGAGACATCTAGTCTCTTCTTCTACTTCTCTTACACGTCTTCTCCAATGCCTCGAAATACTAGATATTAATAGAGCGGAGAACTTCAGTGCTTTTATGGGTGGAGATCGGGCTGTTCCATATGGAGCTTTTTTCCGTCTTCACAAACTTTCAATCAGCAGTTGTCCGAATATTGAAGTTTTGTTGACGCCTGAGATACTATCCAACCTCCAAAGTCTAGAAACACTTGTGGTCACAAGATGTAAGGAAATAGTGGAAATAATATCAGCAGGTAGCAACAATGAAGCTGTACAAGAGGGTCTCTTAAAGGTCACTCTCCCTAAATTGAAGTGTCTCATCTTGCTTCACCTTCCGAATTTAAAAAGCATATGTTCTAGTACTTCAATATTAGTTTGTGATTCTATAAATCAGATTGGATTATGTTCATGCCCCATGCTTAGAAGGATACCTCTTGATTTACCTATGAACAACCAAGGCCAACTTTTGGCTCCCCCTTCTCTTTCACATATTAGAATAGAGAGAGAAATTTGGGAATTGCTGGAGTGGGACCAATCCAATGCCAAAGATGTCCTTCAACCTTTATGTAATTTCAATTACAAAGTTTTTTGACACAGAGAAAGTTGTTGATGTTGGAAGAAAATGAATTTATAACCGGTAAAAGAATATTATGTTGCATGATTCATATATTAAATTCTTGGGTTATTTAATCTATTTCTTAGTCCTTCAGTGCTTTTTTCTCAGATGGAAGTTATTACAAACAAAGTAGATTGCTTGTGAAACTGCTTCTCTGAAAAAGGTTATATATCTATCATGCAGATTGCATACATGTCTTTTACTTTTAATATAATTGTTGTTTTATTCAAGTATTCTGCCTATTGTATTATTTGGAGACATCATTTACTAATGCCATTCTCTAGGGTCAGTGGCTCAGATGTTTGTACCATGGTTTTGATTCTAAAAATCTAGGTAGAACCCTTGGGTTCTTTATACGCATTCTTTATAGGCAAAGTCAGTGAATAAAATTCTTCTCTAATGGAATGCTCACTAAGAAAAGCATTTTCAATTGTCAGTGAATAAAATCAGAATGCTTGATTTAGAATCACTCAATTTTTTTGTTATATTAACGCCCAATAAAATTTAGAAAATTTTAAATTTGCCATAAATTATTAGGTGGATGTCAAAGTGGCAAGTAACCATTCCCAAGACAGCGTGTCTTTCTTTTCAGTGTCCTTCTCGTGTAATTGCTTTGCCTCTTCTTTTAATGTGTCCATTTCTCTCGTGCTTCTTTGTGTGTTTGCATGTGCATGTGTTGTGTAAGCATGTGTCTGCCATTTTCTGCTTGATTCATCATTAACATTTTTATATTTTCATAATTTTCATTATTTATGTTGTGCTTATATCTTTTTGCCATGTTGATTTGTAAGTATTTACTCTAGAAATTATTCTTGGACTTACAGAACTCATCGTTTTTGCACAACATAGACTTCATTCTAATATTTCGTTTGTTTAATTCGAGTTCATTCCAATTTATCTAAAAAAAGAAAAAAATAGCTCTAGCATTATTTTTAAATTTGAGTAATTCTATAATGACTAAATAATTAAGAAAGATTTAAATGATTAATTGATTTGTCAGTCAATTATAAATTTGTATTTTTACATTCATTAGTATGTTTTAAAATAAAAATATGCATCATTTTATCATTAAAAATTTAATCAATTATTTAGCCGATGTACAATTATTAATTAAAATTTATTATTTTTGCAGTCTCACTAAGATTAGATCTATTGCATCAATGTAGTTCATAATGATTATTGATTCTTATATATGTTTCACTACTTAGATTTTTAAATATCTATAATTTATTATGAAGGTAAGTACTTATACTCACATTTAAATTTCTTTAACAAGTGGCTAACACCTGTTTTGACTACTATTTTGAAAGATCAGACAAGACAATATTATTTTTGGTTTGACACTTGCATAACTGTACAATAAATGGTAGTGCCAAAAGAATGGGAACTCCACCCACGTGAAGCTATTGAAAATGAAGAAACTGTTGATAAACACGAAAAGCCAATCCTGGCCTGGCTGCAAAACGCGTCCTTACGATCTACTAGTTTCTCTTTCAAAATTCTGTGTATCTTCTTTTCCTTGGTTCTTCTAATATACTTGTTTTCCTTTTCCATTCCACCCTCATGAGTCATCCATCCCAATAGAAGTTGATTCTCTGCTCTGTTTTAGTAGATTTGGGGGGTGGGGGTTGCATTAATTTTAAAATAAAAAAAAGGAAAAACTACTAGATTTGTCTGGAAATAGGTTACTATGAATCGTGCAAGACCCTGCTTCTACTGAATTATCTCAAACTATATAATAAGTGCTACCGACCGTCTGTCATATTTTTTTTTTCTGTTATTTTCACCTTCTTATTATAAGTTTATGTAATTGAAGTTGGTTCAGTAATTTTTAAAATTAATGTTTTGAAATAGGAATGGTTAACATTGACAATTTAATTGAGGTGCTTGAGAATTTGAGCAAATGTAACAGCCAAGAAGTACAGATGCTACAAAGAAGATTTCAAGATCCAAGTCCAACAACTAGCCAAGCTAATGAAGATGGTGAACCGCGATGAAGAAACAAAAGAGAGTTGTTGCTAATGCAGCAGAAGGAACTGGTCTATATTAGCACTTGATAAAGGTGGGAAACACGTGAAGAATTTGAAGAAAGAAGTTAAGAAGCTTATTAACCGTGGTGAGTTCACTCATGCAATCGCTTTCTTGCCTCCAAGTAGAGGGGGCATCCTACCGGTGGCAAATTTAGCTGGAGAGGCTACAGCACAAAGAATGATGCAAAAAATTTGGGATCGCCTAATGGATGACAGGAAGATGAAAATTGGTGTCTGTGGCATGGGAGGAATTGGAAAAACAACTATCATGAAACAAGTCAACCATCGTCTTTTGATGGAAGCGAAGGACAAATCTGGCACAGTGATTTGGGTGACCGTATCAAAAGCATTCGATATTCATAAGTTACAATCTGGCATTGCTTGTAAGTTGGATCTAGATCTCTCAAAGTTGGAGGATGAAACTTCCCGTGCAGGAAAGTTATTGGCAGCCTTTTCAAGCTAAGAAGAGTTATCTACTTATCCTTGATGATTTATGGAAAAGATTCGATCTTCATGATATAGGAATCCCAGAACCTTCTACTTCAAATGGATGCAATTGTCACTGTAGCTAATGGTATGAGGGCATAAAAGAAGCTTATGAATGGAGGGATGCACTTGAAAAATTGAGAAGGCATTCAAAAGAGCTCGAAGATAAAGGGAGAAATGTAATCGAGTTGTTGAAGTTCAGTTATGGTTGCTTGAAAAATAAGAAACTTCCAAACCATTTACTATGTTGTGCATTATATCCAGAAGACTTCAAAATTAATAGACAGGACTTGATATTGTTGTGGGTAGAGATGGAACAAGATGCTTTCATTAACCAAGGATTACAAATAAATAAGGAACGATCACAATGTAATTGCAACAGAAACGATTACAGTAAAATTTATCTGATCTAATAAACAAATAAAATGAAAAATGATTACAGCAAAATTAGAACTGAAAATATGATTTAGATCGAGGATTGCTCGAAAGCAATGTCCTAAAGACAATAATCGTCCTTCACAGGGTGCTTGGAAACTACGACGAATCATCTCTACATGATACAACGATCTAAGCCAGAGTACAGCAATCGATCACTCTCACCCTCACAGAACTCCTTTTGTATTTCTCTCAATATGCAAGACCTTTTGTGTTCGTGTTCTAAACCGAAGCTAATGATGCACTATTCTAATATATCGTCCAAAGCTTGGAGAGCAAGCCAAACGTGCAGATAAACTAGAATAAGATTTTTGATGATATTGTGAGATAATAGAGATATTTTAATTATCTTCTGCAGATAATTACAGATTCTGTTTGGAGATATTTTCTTCCTCTCCAAATAAATCAAAGAAAATTTATCCGACCGTACCATACCGAACGGAGCCGAGCCGGACGGACGGCGGCGGCGGCGGCGCGCGCGTGTGAAGGGAGGACCATGTGCCATCTAGGTTCCCTCTTCCCCACAAAATGTGGGGTGCCCCTTGGGGCTAACCCCAAGGCATGAATGTTGAGTTTATAATGTAGGACAAATTTCCACTCTATTTCACATCACACACTTTCATTCACTTTTTAGTCTTTCTTTGATTTTTCTTCTCTTCTTCTTTTCTCTCCAACAATCCCCCACATGAATGAAATGTGTCATAACTAGACAACAACATGAGAGAGAGCATATGAGATATGCATCAAGAGAGGTGTCTTTTGGACTTGAACCTTCCGTACTGAGAATTCATCGGATTTATTCTGAAGAACAGTGAACTACGTTCTTGAACTGAACTTCCTCTGAGATAAACCGAGACAACAAATTTCACATATATCTCATCTTAATACATCTGAGTTCATATGATCTTATTCATTTTGGTCCTGAACATATCCCGCTTTCATAAGAGCTTTAGAGAGGTTAAGTCATTCAGACCTCTTATAGAAGCGACCCCACTTCTACTATCATATAAGTGACAACGATTAAGAGTATTTTGCCACTACTCATCTGGCAAGCAGAACATCAATGTCATTAAATACTTACATATACCCTTTTACGTCGATAGACAACACACTATCTTCATATCATAGGAACAGGAAGAAACCATAGGTTTCTCAATGTTTCAATTTGAATCATCCTTGCCAGTTTGCCTATTGAACCTAGATCTTGGGATCTCCAGTCAACTAGGTTAGGTTACCACCTGAATGATTCATTGAATAGGCTTTAGCCCCATTCCCCTTGATGTTTGTTTTATTAGTTCCCTTCACAATCCTTTTGTCAGAGGATCAACAAGATTCTCCTTTGACCTTATAAAGTCTAATGAAATCACCCCATTGGACAACAACTGCTTAATGGTATTATGTCTTCGTCTAATATGTCTAGACTTACCATTATACACATTATTTTTCGCTCTAAAGGTTGTAGCCATATTGTCACAGTGGACACATATAGCTGACACTGGTTTTGGCCACACTGGAATATCTTCCAGAAAATTCTTAAGCCATTCTGCTTCTTCATAAGCCTTGTCCAATGCTATGAATTCTGATTCCATAGTTGAACGAGCTATACAGGTGTGCTTAGTAGACCTCCATGAGATAGCTCCATCACCTAAGGTAAACATATATCCACTAGTAAATTTAGCCTCTAAACTGTCTGATATCCAATTAGCATCACTAAATCCTTCTATCACCGGTGGATAAGTTGAGTAATGCAGTCCGTAGTTCATCATGAATTTTAAGTACCTTAGTACTCTCACCAATGCATTCCAGTGATCACGTCTAGGATTACTTGTATATCTTGCCAGCCTTCCAACTGTTCAACATACAGTTCACCATATTTTTCAGAGTTCTACTTTTCCTTTCAGCCACCCCATTCTATTGAGGCGTGTAAAGTGCTGTAGTCTAATGCACAATTCCATGTAGAGCACAGAGTTCAGACAGCATATTGAAGTCATATTCTCCACCCCGGCTAGATCTAAGCACTTTGATATGTTTACCAAGTTATTTTTCAACTTCAGACTTGTATGTCTTAAACATATCCAAAGTTTCATCCTTTGAATGAAGTAGATATACATAGCAATATTTATTGAAATCATCAATAAATGTAACAAAACATTTTCTACCTCTCTTACTAGGAGTTAATTTTAAATCACATATATCACTATGTATTAAATAAAGTAGGTCATTCGTTCTCTCTACAGATTTAAATGATTTTCTTGCAAATTTAGATTCTACGCATATTTCACATTTATTTCCTTTTTCTAGGTTAAATCTAGGTAGAAGTTCTAAATTAATCATACGTTGTAAGGAACAAAAATTAACATGACCTAATCTAGCATGCCAAATATTAGAAAGTTCAGCGATATAGACGGAAGAAGCATCAGAATTATTATTAATAATTGTAGGGGTTACAGCAGACACATTAAGTTTAAAAAGACCATCAAAACTATAACCCTTCCCAACAAACATCCATCCCTTAGTCAGAATAAACTTGCCAGTATCAAAGAAAAACTTAAATCCACTTTTACATAAAAGAGATTCTGAAACCAAATTTCTACAAATTTCAGGCACATGCAGGACGTCTTGGAAAGTAAGTTGTTTTCCGGATGTGAAATTCAGCACAACCTTTTCCTTTCCCTTAACAGCAGCTTCTGAGGCGTTCCCCATATAGAGAACCTCATCTTTATCAACCTCAGCATAAGTTGAAAAGATAGTCTGGTCACTGTACACGTGCTTCGTAGCACCAGTGTCGACCCACCATTCCTTGGCGTCAGTGACCATACAGATCTCAAAAATCATTGCACAGAGATCATCTATCTCTATCATATTTGCTTGGTTCATTTTTTCGCTGTTACGGGTTTGGTTACTATCATTTTGATCTTTCTTAAACCGGCAGTCCTTTGCCTTATGTCCGGCTTTACCACACACCCAGCAACTTCCCTTAATGCCTTTATCTGAATTACCGTTTTGAGCATTGCTCATCGATGTCTTCCTTTTCTTGTCTGGTGGATTAGATTTGTTTCCTTCTACTACATTAGCTTTCATCCCGTAGGTTGCCTACATCGCTTTCTTTTCATTTTTCCGGTTGTCCTCCTCTATCCTCAGCCGAACAATCAGATCCTCCATGCTAAGCTCCTTATGTTTGTGCTTCAGATAATTCTTGAAGTCCTTCCATGACGGCGGTAACTTCTCGATGATGGACGCGACTTGGAACGATTCATTCACGATCATACCCTCGACCTTCATGTTGTTGAAGATGATCTGCAACTCCCCTACTTGACTGATTACCGTATTCTTATCATCCATCTCGTATTTCAGGAATTTTCCGACGATAAATTTCTTCGTTCCGGCATCCTCCGTTTTGTATTTCTTTTCCAAGGCTTGCCACAGTTCCTTAGCCGTCTTGAATGACGAGTAGACGTTGTAGAGGGTGTCTACCAAGCCGTTCAAGATATAGTTTCGGCAAAGGAAATCCGAATGGATCCAGGCTTCCCGTGCAGATGCTAGTTCCTTCGATTGTCCTTCCATCGGTGCAGGAGGAATATCGCCCGTCAGCAGATGTGCTAGTTGAGAGTGGTCAGATAGAAGACCATCTTCTGTTGCCATTGTTTGAAGTCAACCCCTTTGAATTTTTCCGGTCTCTCAGCATGCAGAGTTTTGATTCCAGCAGATTGTTCCATAATTATTGTCTTTAGATTGTTGTGGGTAGAGATGGAACAAGATGCTTTCATTAACCAACGATTACAAAGAAATAAGGAAGGATTACAACGTAATTGCAACAGAAATGATTACAGTAAAATTTATCTGATCTAATAAACAAATAAAATGAAAAATGATTACAGCAAAATTAGAACTGAAAATACGATGTAGATCGAGGATTGCTCGAAAGCAATGTCCTAAAAATAATAATCGTCCTCCACATGGTGTTTGGAGACTACGACGAATCGTCTCTGTAGGATATAACGATCTAAACCAGAATACAGCAACCGATCACTCTGACCCTCACAGAACTCATTTTGTATTTCTCTCAATATGCAAGACCTTTTGTGTTCGTGTTAAAAAACTGAAGCTAGTGATGCACTATTCTAATATATCGTTCAAAGCTTGGAGAGCAAGCCAAATTACAGATTCTATTTGGAGATATTTTCTTCCTCTCCAAATAAATCAAAGAAAATTTATCCAAAAATAAATCTTTTGACCGTAACGAGCCGAGCCGGCCGGACGGCGGCACGCGTGTGAAGGGAGGACCATGTGCCATCTAGGTTCTCTCCTCCCCACAAAATGTGGGGAGCCCCTTGGGGTTCCGCAGGGCATGAATGTTGAGTTTATAAACTCAACATTCTATCTTTGAGTTTCCAATGTGGGACAAATTCCCACTCTATTTCACATCACACGCTTTCATCCACTTTTCAGTCTTTCTTTGATTTTTCTTCTCTTCTTCTTTTCTCTCCAACAGATATATCTATTGATTATGGAGGGAATAATCGAGGAAGGGAAATCTATCCAAGCTCAGTTTGATGAGAGTCATGTAATGTTGAATAGTCTTTAAAATGCATGTTTGCTAGAAAAAGCTTATGACTGGAATGGTCCACTTTGTTGGAGTTATCACAGATCTTTTGAGTGTGTAAGGATGCATGATTTGGTAAGATACATGGTACTACAAATTACAAGCATAGCTCCTCGATTCATGGTGGAAGCTGGTTTGCGATTGGAGGAGTTATCTTCTGAGGAAAAATGATCAGATGACCTTAGCAAGGTGTCTTTAATGAATACTAATATTTCAGAAATCTCTCCAAGTGTACCGCCAAGTTGTCACAAGCTCTCCACGTTGATGTTAGAGTAGAATGAATTACTAAGCATCTAGAATTCGTTCTTTGAGCATTTGCATGGGTTGAAGATCCTCAATTTATCAGACACTAAAATAGAAAAATTGCCAGATTCAATGTCTGATTTGGTAAACTTGGTTGCTTTATGGCTAAAAAATGTTGGCAATTAAAATATGTTCCTTCATTGAGAAGATTGAAGAAGTTAAGGAGTCGAAGTCTTTTCGCTACAAAGATAACTGAAGTTGATGGTTTAAAATAGTTGATTGAGTTGAGATATCTCAATCTTTTCACAGTTCGTTGGCATTAATAGCATGAATGCATGTGTAACACACATGGAGCAAGAGAGAGAGAGATAAGTCTCACCCACTATCGATTTTTGGTTGGATCAGAAGGAACACAAAATGATTGTTTTGGGATAGTCCAAGAATATGACAAATATGTCATTTTAAGGAACAACAATGTCGACGAAAGTCTAAACGTCGTCAGGCTTCCCAAAGACGTTCAACAACTGAATTTGGAATCCTGTTTAGACATAACTAGCTTACGTGATATCCAATCCCTGAATGCAGTAACAAATTTGAGAAAGTGTTCGTTGTCATAACATGACATATTTGAACTCTTCAACTTCTCTCATACCTCCTCTCGAAAGCCTTGAAATACTTGTTATTTAAGAGCTTTGATTGGGACGCAGAAAGTACCATTTGGAGCCTTTCGGTGTCTTCGCAAAACTTGGCATCGAAAGCTGTTCGAAAAATGAAAGTTCTGTTAACGCTTGAGATGCTATCCAACCTTCGAAACCTAGAAACCATTAGAGTCGTCGATTGTGAGGAAATGGTGGAAATAATATCAGCACATCAAGTAATGAAGATGGAGATGTGCATGAGGGTCTCGTAAAGTTCGCTCTTCCCAAATTATATGAATTATCCTTAATTAATCTCCCGACATTAAGAAGCATATGTCCAAGAAATTCAATGATGGTTTGTGATTCTTTATAGACACTTGACATATGGTCATGCCCGATGCTAAAAAAAATACCACTCGATCTACCTATGGATACCCAAGGTCAACTGTGTCCTCCCCATTCTCTTCGAGGAATCACAATTGAGAGGAAAATTTGGGAATCGCTGGAATGGGGCCAACCCAATGCTAAAATCGTCCTTCAACCCTTATGTGTGGTAAATCTCACATCTTTTGTTTGTTGAACAGGAAGAAAACCATCCAAGACACGTGTACAGAAAGAGGGACAATCACTTCTGGAAAATGGGTACAATCATTTCTAGAACGGGTGACCATCACTTCTGGAACGAGTGACTATCGCTTCTGGAACGGATGACCGATATCTCGAGAACGGAGAATCATTACCTTCTGGACATGACAAAACATCAGAACAGAAATGAGGGTTCAGATTGACAGTCAAGTGGTTATAATTGATTGGCCTGAACCACAAGAAACCACAAAGTGACTATGACTGATTGAGTTGCTGAGAACAAAACAGCTGAAAGGAATGAGAAGAGTAAATGAGCCCACGTTTAAAAGTAATCCCATCAGCCGAAAGCATAGGGGATGTGATCATCCACTTTTTATTATTCTTATTATTGTAAGGCCTACAAATACATGCTCATGTAAAATAAAAAGAGGGGCTAAAAAAAGACCTAAGCAAACCTCAACTAAAGGCACTGCCCTCCCTCTCTTCTCTTATCAACAATTATGTAAAATCCTTTACATAAGTGAATATCAACGATCTTCCTGTGAGTTTTCTCACATTTAAGGATTTTTCACGTAAATGATGATATTTTTATTCTCATCAAGAGGAGATTTGAACATCGATATTAAGGATTTAGTCGCATCAAGAGCGTAAGCTATAAACGAAAACAAGGTTTCGTGCTGGTCCTATTTGGCTCACAAAATTGCTCACAAAATTGTAACCTGCATAAATGACCGACTTTTATAATGACACATCTTTAAAACTTAAAAATTATTGTAAATAGGTGAGATTATTCTCAGTAATAAGAGACCTTATGCGCGTAACAACCCAACGTAAAATATTATTCGCGTAACAACCCAACGTAAAATGTTACGTAGTTTATAGATATATATTCTATGATATATAATAATATACTGTGTTAAACATATTTATCGTAGTATATTTTAATATTATATCCGTATATCATAGTATATAGAAGTATATTTTTACATACCATCAATATATCAATAGTATATTTTTATATACAATCTGGTACCATACCACCTTCTCACACCCAAGCCCGACCCCTCATTCTTCTTCTTCATCCCTCTCGCTCGAAAACTAAAAGTAAACCAAAATCCATTCCGTGCAACTAGTACAGAAAATATGAAAGATAATTTCGTAAGAAAACTATTAGTATACTTGATTTCGATTGTAGATCAATTTCGTATACATTGCTACAGAGAAAATCGTCAAATTCACCCAAAAAATAAAAAAACAATTCCATATAAACTGCAACAATCTTGTCAGTATATACCCAAAATCAACAAAAAAAACTGCTATTTATGTTACAGATATTTATGAAATAACGAATGGAGAAGAATATGGAACACTGATTTTAGGAAAAAAAGGACTTTATACAAAAGTAAAATTTAAAATTGATTAAATCCGTAATTTTTCCTTTTATATATATGTGGTTAAGGGTGAATGAATTTTTTAAACAAAAAATATCTCCACTACTTGATGAAATTCTTTAATTGTATTTCTTAAATGTTAAGAGTAAATATAAATCATTTTTAATTAATTGATTAATGACACTTTTTATTATTTGGACAATATTATCTAATTTTTTTAGAATTTCTAATAATTAATTTTTTTAAAATGAGTTATATATTATCTTGAATAATTATTTCCTTATATTATTGTTTGCAAGCAATATTAGATTTTTAATATATAATCAGTTATAAAACTTGAATTTATTAAGATATTATCTAATATACATGTGTAAGAAATTCATGAAACAATCTAAATTTAATTAAAATAAACCATAAAAAAGATTAATTACAGTAAACTAGATATATTTATATACAATTAAGACAAATTCAATGAATTATCGTTTATAAATTTTCGCGTTCACAGGCCGTGGAACTAGTTTTATGAGTGTCGCCGTTCTATGCCTTTCCATAATCATAGAAAGCAAAGGCTTTCAAATGAGGTACTCTTCCTCTTGCTCCTCACTAGAAAGTTGATTCGTTAACTATGGTGGAGGACCAAGGTACAAAATTGTTTGCCAAGTTATATATTTTTGTTTCTTTTTTTCCCCAAAAGAATTCAAAATTGAAAATCATGGTACAACTTAGTACTGGAGTGGTACTGTTTTTGTTTTTTCTCTTTTGAAACAAAAAAATCCAAACAAAAAAGATTATAAAGGCTTTTCATAATCAAATGGATTAATGATTTTTTGAAAACAGTTTTAAACAATTTTCATGAATTTATACTAAATCACACGTTGAAATACGTTTTTAGATATTTAATTTTTTTTAGAAAAGCACAGTTTACATTGTTCTCACCTTTTTCTACATAAAAACTTCATCTCAAATAAGAGAAATAAGGATGCTGAACTTGCTTTATCATGTCAATTAAATACACAAATTTCATCTCTGTCCATAAAAAAAAAGATTGTGAGTGCGATGTTTGAAAAATATGTGCTATGTCGTATTAGGAAATAATTAGGAAATGAAACCAATGTGCTATGTCATATTAGGAAATAATTAGGAAATGAAACCAAGACAATGTCAAATGGGTGAGCTAATTTAACTTGTTCTAAAATCTACTTGAATGTGGAAGGTAAACTCTCCTATCCTGCAGCTTCCTCTCTGTCATCTTCTGATCACTGTTAACATTGTTAACTTATTTTAAGATTCATATAAGATGAGTTGACGTAGTTGATTAAAACTCTACATCTATATTTTGAAGGTTGTGGGTTTGAATCATATTACTGAATTCTTCTTAGAATCTGCAATGTAATTTTATTTTTTTGTTAAAGATAAATATTATAACCAAGAAAATACAATATTCACAAATTATAAGGGGCATACACCAAGAAACAAAAGAATCAAAGCCAAAATACTACAGAATTAAAAAATAATATTTTCAACATGTCTAGTTTTAGCAAGAAAAGTAAGTCTTTCCCTAATCACATATTGCATCTTTTTGTAGAGAAGGGAAAAATCAAGAATCTTGCTTAGAAATACCCTCATATTCCTTTCAATCCAAATACAATAAATGAAAACATTAAAAATCAGTTTAGAGCAAATGGATTTGTAGAGAAGGGAAAAATCAAGAATCTTGCCTAGAAATACCCTCATATTCCTTTCAATCCAAATACAATAAATGAAAACATTAAAAATCAGTTTAGAGCAAATGGATCTAACAGAAGGAGACTTGGTAATCTCAACGAGCCATTGTTGGAGAGACTGCCAAGAGGAAGCTGGGAGGTCCCTGATGTCATTCGTATGAAGAAGGTCAACAAGTAGCTTCTCCGAAACCCGAAGAAAAAGATGGTCTACATTTTCCATCCCATCAATACAGAAGACGCATCCTACCCCAACACTTGGATCCCATTGATTTACTTGAACCTTAGTAGACAATTTGTCTAAAAGGGCAAGCCAAGCAATGAAAGAGCATTTGTGTATGGATCCTGCAAACCAGATAAGTTTATGCGAAGTTACCTCAGTAATGTGACATCTGATGGCATGACAAGTGGAGCTAATAGAGAATTTTCCATTCCTGCTAGGCTCCCAAGACCAAGAATCAGGATTGAAAGAGTTTCTCAAACAGTGAAGATCAAAATCCCATGTATTGAAATCATCCTAAAGATGTTGGTTAGGAAGTCTCCAAGTGCCATTGTTAAACATGACTGAGAGAGGATAAGATAATCTAAAACCATATTTACTAACCATATCCATACCTCCTTTGTTAAATAAGATACCTGTAGGATGCCAGGGATCATAAAAGAAGGAGATAGTCTCACCTGTACCAACATTAAGCTTGCAAAAGTCACCAACTTTATCCCTAAGTTTAATGATCTTCCTATAGGACCGGGAAGGTAAGCTGGGAGCTTCACGCTAAAATTGAATGTTGCTTCAGTAGGTTGCTTTTGCACCAGGTAATCTATAAGGTACATTTGGCTCTAGAAGCAAGTCTCCAAAACTGTTTTGATACAACAGCTAAATTTCAGATGGTAGTGTCAAAAATACTCAGACCCCCCTTCTTTGACTAGGTAGCAAACCATGTTCCAGGCTTCCTTGTATCTTTTATTCCGTTCAGTGTGGCCTATCCAACGGAAGTTCCTAAGAACATAGTTAATATTTTTCATTACCTGCTTGGGAAGAATAAGCAGGCTACACCAATATCATTGAATTGCAAACATGATGGACTTAATGGGTTGAAGCCTCCCTGCATAGGTGAGATGTCTGCTCTCCCATGTCTTGGCCCTTTTGATAATCTTGTCTACAAGCAAATCACAGTGAACCTTAGAAAGTTTAGTAGAGATTAAATGGATGTCAAGGTATTTGGCAGGTAGGGAACCTATCTAAAAACCAGTCATATTGAGAATCATATTCTGGACAGTGTCTTCTACACTAGAGAAATATATATGACTTTTATGAATATTAGCCTGCAAACCAGAAACCTGGTTGAATAGATCCAACCCTGTTTTAATGTACCTGATTGATTCAATATCTCATTTGCAAAAGATTTGCAGATCATCTACAAAACACAAATTAATAAGCTTGTTTCTCTTGCATCTCCAATGGTAGTTGAATCTTGACAAGTTGGCACAATGTCTAACAATGCATGTTAAAGCCTCCATAATCATAATAAACAGGTAAGGAGACAGTGGATCTCCTTGCCTAAGACCCTTTCCCCATTTGAAAATCCAAGTGAACAACCATTCTATAACCCACCCAATGAATTGAGGAGGAAAGTTCATGTACTGAAGAACCTTGCTGAGGAAGAACCAACTCAAATTGTCATAGGATTTTAATAGGTCAACTTTGATACCACATCTAGGAGAGTTGGTATTTCTATGATAACCTCTAAGGATCTCCTGAGCCAGCATTATATTATCTGAGATATGTCTTCTTAGGATAAAGGTAGTTTGGTTCAAGTTAATCAAACCAAGTAACACAATTCTCAACCAGTTAGCCGTGATTTTGGTGATGCATATGTAAATAAGATTACAAGATGCAGTTGGCCTATACTTAGTTATCTTAGTAGGATTAGTAGACTTTGGAACCAAGAAAATGAGTGTCGAATTATAACTTCTAAGGATTTCACCGCTGTCAAAGAACTCTCTAACAACATCACATATATCTCTACCTATAATGCTCCAAGACTTCTTGTAGAAGCTGGCTAAAAACCCATCAGGCCAGGGGCTTTCTTTTCATTGAAAGAAAAGAAACCCCTTTAATCTTCTCATCGTGATAGTGGCAACTAGATCAGCATGATCATTGTCTTGTAACTTGTTATGAAAAACCACTTCCATGAAGCTCAAATCAATGTCAGGCACAACAGCCTGTGAGCCTAATAAACTTTTATAATATTACACAATATGGTCCTGTATAGCTTCAGGATTACCCAGTAGATTACCATAATCATCCTCCATCTGAACAATATAATATCTTCTTCTATGGTTCTTTGTAGCTTCAAAGAAAAAAAATAGTATTTGATTCTCCAAGATTAAGCCAAGTGATCCTTGACTTTTTCATGTAGTGACTCGATTCTGCTAGTTTCCACTCCAAGAATTTCTTAGTAGCATCCTAAACCTGCAACTGGGTTGCTAGAAGGATAAAATTATCATCCAAAACCTGATAGCACGTTGTAATTCTCTTTGGCTTCAACTACTCTGTTGGTAATATCAGAACAATCTGTTTTTTAAAGTTCTTTAAGGTCTACTTAACAAAACAATGTTTCCTTGCCGCTACCATTAATCCCCAAGAGTTTCAGGCTCTATCAATTGCTTCCATAAAACTCTTTACTTCTGTCCAAAACTGAAAGAATTTGAAAGGAGGTGCTTTTCTAGGACAATCGGGAAGCATCTTGACGATAACTAGACTATGGTCAGAAAGACCTAGATTAGAAAACTAGGTTGTTGATCTAAGAAAGGAATCAATCTAAACAGAATTCACCAATGCTCTATCAATCTTGCATCTGATGCTACCACTACCTACTTGATGGTTTCACCAATAAAATAAATGGTCAGTGTATATAAGGTCAAAAAGTACAAGATTGGCAATACAAGATTCAAAGTCTCTCATACCTTTATCCCAAGAGTTATTACCACAACTTTTTCAGTAGGGTGAATGATCTCATTGAAGTCACCCAATACAATTAAAGGAAGAGAATAAAGCTTAGAATTTTGTAGATCAGACCATAAGACCCTTATCGAACCAACATCATTCTCAACATAAAACAGGAGAACAAATAAACTGCACAGAAGTGACTAGGTTCCTGACTTGATAGTGAATAAGCTAATAATTATGAATACATCAAAGCAAATCCTACCCAATCCTACCAGAGCAGAGCAGGCAAGAACATCAACATCAAACAAATTGGGATCATAAGCTAACCAAATCCTACCAGAGTTGTCAACATTATAATTATGAATACATCTCCAAGAAGGAAAAATAGAATCAGAAATCATAGGGAAGTGTTTTAACCTAGTTTCCATTGAAAAACATAGTTTCAGATTCAAATCCCTGCATAATCTCCTTACTTATGAATGTTTGTGAGGTTTTTTAAAACCCCTTATATTCCAAGAAGCAAAACTAAACATAAAGATGAGAACGGGTTGGTGATGAGCTCACCATCTTGTCACCTTGTGCCTTAAGTTTAGTAGCTTTCTGTCTGTTTCTTTGTCTCTGCCTTGAATTCATAGCACTATCACTTGATCGTGGGGAGCTGATGTTTGGTTCCTCTTCACTATTTCCCACTAGTTTAACTAGCTCCACCAACTCCTTATTAACCATAGCTTTTGTTTCATTGCAAGCATTTTCAGCTGGGGGTAATAGCTCAATTAGGGCTAAGTCAACCTTCTCATCCAGGACTTCAACCATGTTGGTATTAGATGTAGAGCCCTCATGTTCCTTATCCTACTTCCTCACAGGTTTCCATTCTTACTTTTGAGTTTTTTTCTTTGGTTGCTTCTTAGTTTTAGTCTTAGATTCTGACTTAGTAGAATAATCATGGCCAAAGACTCTGCAGGTTTTGCACCTCATAGGAATACCAAGAAACTCAACTTCAATGCTAGCATCTCCCACATCTCACAAATCAATATCGATGGTATTTGGTAGCTCAGATTCCATGTCAATCTTAATATAAATTCGGGCAAAGGTCAGTTTATTCCCTTAGCAGTAACTGCATCAACAAATAATGAATTGCCTATTATGCTAGCAATGCTACTAAGACCACTGTGTGTCTATAAGATAGGGGGATATTCCATATTCTCACCCAGTAAATATCTTATTCATCTCCTCCTTGGTAAGCTTTGTGTTACCAGACTAGGGTTTCAGAATAATTGGTTTACCTAGTAAATACCAAGGCCCTCTCTGAAGAATAGCTTCTCTTTCCTCCCTCGAGCCAAACTTGAAGAAGAACAAGCCTGAATCAGTCTCAGTAACCTTTTTCAGCCATTTCCTTCCCTATAATCTGAAAGCATTTTGATTGACTATGTGAAAGGCAGGTTTTTTTTATCCGAGAAGTGTCCTACAAGTGAAGATTCCCACTGTTGAAGGCCTTCTTGAATAACACTGTGTTGGATCTTAAACTTTCCATTTGTAGCATTCTTCACTGGCTTATCCTCTAGGTTAACAAGATGTACATTAGGTTATTTTAGTCTTACTTAGGGACTTGAAAATAACGTTATCTCCTATGACTTCTTCAACACTCTTTTATCATAAGGGTAAGGGAGGAAAATCCTCAACTTCAATCACATTTGTAGCACAAACATCCTCTACACAGTTTTTGACTTTTTACCCGAAGAGGAAATATTTATGGTCTCTTTTTCCTTGCCTTTATTTTCCTTCACATGAGTAGTAACATGTGTTGTCTGCATACCTACATGATTTTTAGCTATAGGTGGCCTACCTCGGTCCTTATTGGGACCTACAATCTGAAGCCATCATCATCCACCTGCCCCTTTGAAGAAGACATGTCATTAGGATTGAAAACATGCATCTGCTTAGTATTTCCCTCACCAACCTTGCTATGTAAACCCTCCATTAAGAATCGATAAACACAAACTCCAAACACAAGTTTCATGTATCATGCATGGCATCCATCAATGAGCTCGAGATCTGAGAAACCCTAAGAGCTAGAGAGAGAGAAAGGAGGCTCAACTAGAATTATACACTTTTTTTATGTCTAATTAAGAGAAACTTAAATTTTCTGCATTGTAACTTCGACAAAAAAAATTCATAAAAAAACTTATTCTAAGAGCCAAGTCATATTGTTGACTTGGCTTCATTGACCTAATATTGGCTAACATTGACTAAGCATTTATTTGGCTAAGCACTTCTTTTAAAATTGGCTAAGCACTTCCTTTTTTCCATTTGATTCCTTTAACATATTTTATTCATAAAATTTGATCAACTTAACATTTTCAATATTTGGTGCACTTATTTTAGAGGAAAAAATTCTCCTTTCCTTCAAAATTGATTTAATTGAAACATTAAGTTATGAAAGTAACCTCTTTTGCAAAATGTTATCTATTTTGCAATATTAAAATGTGTATGTCTGTTGTTTATGGGAACAATGACTGATCTAAAAGAAGGTTATTGTTTGGCCAAATAACAAGCGTACATGTGCTGATAAGTCAGTCAAAATAAAGGTTTATCGTTTGACATGATTTATTGTCAATATTTCATTGGAGAATACCACTTAGAAGTTATTTTTCTATCGAAAGACTAAATATTAATGTTGTGTTGAATATCTTGTGGGGGACCATCATTATTTATTTTGGTTGATTTGTTCTCGATCCAGCTTTTGCTTCTACTACTACAATATCTATCAGCATCAATTCAGTCCTGGTGTTTAGCGGCACAAACTTTAAGAATTGAAAAGAAAATGTTATGATTATTCTCGAAAAATGCTAAAACGTTTCTTAAGGAAATTAAAAAGCATTTTGCTAAGAACAAAAATGCTAAAACAAGTAACATACATGCTAGTTCCATTCCAATTAGATAAAAAGGACAATGGAATTTAAGGGAGCACATTATGAAAATGTCTAATATCACTTCTAAATTAAAGGCACTAAAGTTAGAGATGTCTGAGGACTTACTCGTACATCTGGTACTTATTTCTCTTCCTTCCAATATGATCAATTTACAATGAGTTACAACACCCCAAAAGGATAAGTGGATTCTACATGAGCTCATATCTCACAGGTGTAAGTAGAAGAAAGGATTAAGCGAGAAAAGACTGAAAGTGCACACCTAGCAACCACTTCTAAGGACAAGAAAAGGACAAAGGCCAGGAAGCTTCAGTTGGAACACCAATAAAGAAATCACAAAAGAAATAAGATGAGCATTTACGTGTTACTTTTGCAAGAAGAGCGGACAAACAAAAAATGAATGTTCCAAGTATGACGTTTGACGTGTAAAGAAATGTATGCTTCTCACTCTACTTTATTCTGAAGTTAATTTAGCTTATATATCTATACATACTTGATGTGTAGTTTCTGGTTGTACTACTCATGTAGTGTGTCTATACAAGGTTGGCTGCACAACCAATAATCAATTGATGCTGAAAGATTCATTTATCAGGGCGATGGTAAGAGGGTTGTAGTTGAGGTTATAAGGACATTTAGGTTGAAATTAAAGATTGGTTATTTTTTGGATTTAGAAAGCTTATGGCATGCACTTGAACATAGCAGCTGAGACTGCTACAATATTTGATCTTTTCTAGTTCTTAGTTGACTTCAACTTCATGTTTTGATCTTTTTCTTTCGGTCACTCGACAACTAGTATTAAAATTAACTTGCTTTATTACTACTACTCATGCTTTCTTCATTGACATCGAAAAAAATTATCTCAAACTGAAATCAATATAGAATATGGGTCAATAATTTACTATTATGTACTTTTATTTGAGTACATGTCTCTATCAAATGAACTATTGAAGATATTATCTATATGATAATTTTGTATTCTTTTTATTTTCATGTGTTTTCTAGCGAAGAGATATGAAAATGAGGATTTTGGGATTTCTCTCTCCCTCTACCTCTCTCTAAATTTTTTAATTGGTAATAGATGCTTAAATGGGATAATTGGCATGTACTAAATATAATTCTCAATTTATCTAGACTTGTGCTCTTTCTTGTGAATTTTAAATTGCATTTGGTATGGATCTCATGTTTCCGAGGGACATGGCATTGTTATTGTGAAGTTGATATATTTCATTGTATTCAAATACTTGGAACTCTGATATAAATTTTTAGTTACTTTAAGTCATTAACAAATTTGGATTCTTTGTTGGCGAAAGCTTAGTTATTCATTTTTCTGCATGGCCTTTTCTCAATGGTCTTTGTATGTTATTGTAATACCGGTTTTGAATCCATGCTCATGCTCTATTGTGTCCACATTTTTGCTGGTTTAATTCATCCTCTATCTTCATATTATGTAGTTTCTTCTTGTAGCACTATGATATGTCCAATTTGTATCAAACATTGCCTTTGCTTACTTCGTGCTCAACAAATTAGTCATGATTAAGTATGTGAAAATTTAAATTGAGGTGAAGTGACACATTTCTTCAACGTTACAAAACAGTTGTACCACATTAGAGCGTTTTTCTCGTGTAGTATCCTTATATGAAATTGTCATTCTATGGCGGTTGAGGAAAATTGAATTGGGATAATTTCTTTTACTAGGATATTGAAAAGAAAGGGTCTAGATGTAACAAAGCAATATTGCAGTTACCAATTAGGTTTCTATCAGATTTATAAAGCATTATATTTTTATCAATTTTGTTAATATATTCAAAACTTTACTAATTTTATACATCGTACACGCCATTTTTTCAAAATAGGATATACACTTAAATTAAGGAGTGAAAATTCTAAATTTTATTGACATCAAAACCAGATTAAAATTTTCAAAACAGCCAAAATTTTGTAAACATGAAATATTGAAATGCAGTTCAAAAGAAGAAGACAAAACGCACATGCACAAAAAGGCAAAAATCTCAAAATAGTGGACGTTTAACAAAAGAATCAGAAAAACTTAAAAAGAAAATAAATATTTTAATATAGAAAAAAGAAAAAATTACTCTAACACCCATTGTAATTTGATTAAAAGACACAAACAACCATTATAATTTGAGAAAACTATTCAAACATTCCTTAATGTTTGCTTTCGGTGACAGAAAAATCCAAAACTATTCTTTTTTGACAGAAAAATCCAAAACTATTCTTTCTTTCCTTCGGCTTTCTCTGTTGCCTTTTTCTTAGCAGATTCTAAAGCGGTCATTGAAACGATTCGAGCCGCGGCCTAGTCGCCCCTTATTATTTTCACTCCCTCTGGTGACGGGTACTTCAACACTTGGTAGAATGTTGAGCGTATAACCTTCATTTTATGGAGATAGATTCTCCCTAGGATTGTGTTGTACGAGAAGTTGTTTCTAGTATTATGAACTCGATCATATGGTTAAACGGATCCGTGGTCACCGGGAGAGTCAGAGTTCCTTCTAAATAGTTGATGGCTTCGTTGAAATCGATCAACGGCTATGAAGTCCCTTGTAACTTTTGACTTCCTAGGACATTTTCTCGTAACGATCGCTCGACATGGGATGTTCACTGCGCTCCTATTATCCACCAAGACCCTCCTCAATAAGCAGTCACCAATCTGTATTAAAATGACAAGGGCATCGTTGTGGTGTCCATCATCTTCCAGATCAGAGTCATTGAACACTAGCGGTGATTCCTCGTTGCCGTTTGAGGACTTCTGTTGATATCTTTCCAACGTTCATCGCTTGCAGTATATCTTCCTTTTCTTTCTTATCGATCCCCTTCTGTTCGGTCAATGCTATAACCGTGTCGATGGTGCAGAGGGGCTGCTTTCCCTTATCCCTCCTGTCTTCTTCTCAATTATCTTTCCCTGTCTCGCGTTTCTGTTCATCTTTTTTCACAAATGGGCTAAGGTATCCTTCTTTGATAAGCTACTCAATATAGTCTTTGAGCTGAAAATAGTCTCACATGTAATGCCCGTTGCTCTTATGATAGGAGAAATATTTATCTTTATCTTTTGTAGCTAGGTTTCTTGGTGAATGGGGCCAGTCTTTTCAGCCAAGGTTTATCTTTAATCATCTCCAGTATTTGGTTTATCAGGATGGTCAACGGTATGTAGACTTTGTCCTTCAGATGGACTCTGTCAAAATCTTGCCTCTGATGGGTATTCTTGTCTTGTTGGACTTTCGTCCCATCCATTTTTTTGTTTCGTCATGCTTCCTTCTTTCAAGGCTTACACTTCTTTCCCGCTTCCAGGTTTCTTCTTTTTTTTCGTTCAACCATTCTTTGCATACTCCTCTTCTCTTCCTCGAAGGTAATATAGGCCTATGCCCATTGGAAAACCTCCGCGATAGAAAAGGGCTTCCCCTTGAACAGGTCCTCGAAAAAAGATGATTCTAGGTCCAGACCTCGTCCGACTGAAAAATTGGTCATCGTAGTTCTCGACCTTAGCCATTTTGTCTTTAAAATGATGGGTGTATTCGCGCAAGGACTCCCCTTCCTAGGTGGAGATTGTCATTAGGTGTTCCGAGTCTTCCATGATGGTACGGTACATTAAGTATTGTTCTATGAAAGCAGAGGACATGATAGCAAAGCTCGTGATCGAGTGCATCAGTAATGAGTGATACCACTTCAAAGTCGTCCCATCTAAACTGGTGGGGAACATTCTTCACATCAACTTGTCATCGTGTTGGTACAGTGCCATGTCTTGTCTGAATCATTCAAAGGTGGTCTATGAGATTAGACTTTCCTTCGTAACATTTGCACCCAACGATTTTTTTGGGTATTGGTGCTGCCAGGACTTCTGGGCCTAATGGCTTCCGAATAAGAGATTCAAGGTCATTTTTTCCGTACACCAGAGATTCCTATCTCCATAATCTTTCAGTCAAATAGTTCTTCAATCGCTTCCTTTGGCATGACTCGAGACTGCTGAGCCTCTCCGGTAGCTTCCTTCATAAGGTTATACGACTGGGTTTCTTTTTCCCGTTGTGTGTTTCTACTGTTCTCGCGGTCCCTTTTCCTTTAGTCTTGATGATTGCCCCCAGAGTGGGTTTCCTGTTCATTATCATTTTCTTGTTTGTCGTCATTCACCCGTTGGCTGACCTCCGTTCGCGTTTTCGTGAGCTCCTGTTGTAGCGTGTTGATTTGCTCTTACACATTCTGCCATGCACTATACATTACTTCAGTGTTTCTTCGCTCCATCTCATGCATCCCGTTTAGGATTGTTTGCATCATTTATGTGGGTGAGGTTGGTTGATTTGTATGCTCATCTTCATTTCTGGACTTGCTGTCTCCATTTAGAGCTGCGTTGGATATGGTTCTAGGCATGATTATGATTATGTACGGTGGGTCTCTTGAGTTTTTCTCTCAACTCTCAATGAAAGTAGTAAAATGTAAATGGTTTTTTCGGCTAATCAAGGATTAAAGGGAAACGTATTGATAATGATAGACTTATATGAGTATTAATGAGAGAGAGAGAGTTTAGGAACTAGAGATTATAGGGGGTAAATGCTTTATATCATATATGCTTGAGTTGTATTGTATGTGTTTCTTTAATTTAATACATTGACCTTATATATGCTTCTCAAATTGTATGAGTTGATTAAAATAAAAATATAAAAGGAGACACTCATTATGCCTAGGGATTACCCATTTGTAGGGATCATTCTGCTTGGTATGACCCCCTTCCCTTTCTTATTTCCCATCTGTCTCGCTCAGTCCCCAATCAATCACATGCACTTGATTATTTTTTATGGTTTCAAGCTAATCAGTCATAGCCACTTGGTGGCGTGGCAATATGTCTCATCCGGGTCATTCAGCTTATCCAATCAATCATAGCCACTTGACTGCCGATCTGAACCCCTTTCGTCTGCTCTCGTTAACTAGTCAATCTTTTTGTTCTGATGTTTTTTCCCGTTCTTGAGGTGCTGGCCCCGTTCTTGAGGTGCTTGCCCTCGTTCTTAAGGTGATGATCCCATTCTTAAGGTGATGATCCCCATCTTTGAGGTACTGGCCCTGTGCTTGAGGTGATGCTCATCGTTCTTAAGGTGATGATCCCCGTCCTTGAGGTGTTGGCCCTATTCTTAAGGTGCTCGCCTCATTCTTGAGGTGACGATCCCCGTTCTTTGAGACGTTGATTATTTGTTTATGAGGGTCTTGCGACTTCAGCTTGTTACTCATTTATGCTTTTCTACCGCTTTTCGCAAGCCCTAGGTAGCTCCCACTTGTCCACGTGGTAGCGGGTAGTTTTTTTACCTGTTTAGATACCATTAGATATTGGTGACATTTCAGACATAACCGATTCTTTTATGTTCATTTTGATATACATCAATGCATTAAGGAAATTGTTTTATCCTCTTATATAATATTTTCATATCTTTCTATAGCTTTTCAATTTGAACGTGTTGTTAGTTCCTCTTCTAATACGAATATGGATATTCACATAAGCAAAAGTATAAGTGAAAAAGATCAAGAGATAACTACAAGGAGATCTCAACAGAGTCACAAGATGAATATGAGAGAACAATCAAATAAACAAAAATAAATATGGAAACCAAAACCTCGAGACATTTGGGTGAGATGACATCACACGTCCAAACGATGTGCGAGAAGAATCTGTCTCTAGAAACTGTACAAAGGCATTTTGGTGATGTTATGATCCTCCTTCCTTCATTCCATGGCCTACATCTAATTTTGGATGAGATGACATCACAGCAGCGGCAAACAAAACAGAGGAAGACGCTATTTGCTAGCGTTTTATGACCAGTCAAATCTTTTATAAGATAAAGTTGACTATCCTTTATGCACGTTTCTATAAATTGTTCACCTTAATGTAAATAAATAACATTCATAATCTATAAATATGATGAAATATGCGTGTTTTATAAGTTTCTTCATGTGACTTAGACCTATGTAGAATTAATAGTAGTTATTGTTTCAACTTATCATATGCCTATACGAGAAATACTATTACCACTCAAAATTATCCATGTACCTACATGATAACATTATAATGACCACGCACGTGCTTCACACGTGCCAACGTCCAGTAATATATACACCTTCACAGTAAAATAGCCAATTAAGAGTATGAGTATACACCTTCACAGAAAAACATAATCACATGCTTTAATTAAATATTTAAATTAATTAATTATTTTTTTTATAAGAAACAATATCATAAATTCATTTATTCTCATCAAAATTTATTTTCCTCTTCCAATTAAAGTCTCTCTCATTCCACAATACTAATTTCGTTTCATAAGTTTGCACTTATAATTGAATATATATGCGAATTAGTAAATTCAACAAACAAATATATGAAAAAAAGTGTTATAGATCACTACGGCATGGCAAGTGACATGTGTCTAGCTATCTAAAATTGTTCCTTTATTGTCTAAAAGTTACTATGTAAAATTTGAATATTGTACATGTACATTAAATATTATGATCAATTAAGTCAAGAAGACTGTCAATTGGTCGAAACTGAACCTCTCTTGATCTTCAAGAGAAATAAATAGGATTGAGATTCTCGACATTTGAGAACCCAGAACCCCCAACAGATATGCATTTGGTTGTTTGACCATCGTTTAATTAGATTCAGACAATCCCAAAGACGAATTGCATAAACAAAAATAAATCATAATTTAATCTTATCTATACTATCTTAATATGATGAAACAGTTTTAAATGATTGAACGTCACAAATGTCAAAAAAGTGATAACTACTTACCAACAGAATCAAAGTATATATATATATATATATATCAATTCACACGTATCGCCACACATAGATATTTTCAATATAACAACGACCTATTTTTTGGTCAAGTCGCTTTAACATGCTTAACAATAGTACATTTATTTCTAGTTTGTTATAATCGACATATTTTAATAGACATCTGACATTGATTCATGTAAATTTATTTACCTAATTTTCTTACTTTTCCTACTTAGTATCATCCTTAGCAAAATAACATAAGAAAAAGAAAACACATAACTAAGCCAAGAACCAACTTCAAATTCTAAACCAACTACTCATTCTTCTGTAGTATATTACTGTGGAGGAGTGAGATAAAGAGAGTAGGGAGGAGTGAGATAGTGAGATAACTTGGCCCTGTGTGGTGGTAGTCGGTCGGAGGTTGTTGGTGGCTGCATTGTTAACGGAAGTTATTGCGATAATTGTGGAGGATATGGCCAAGATCTAGATGAACTTGGGAACTAGAAGTGAAAGAATTTCGGTCAAGCATTGTAGATTATTTTTTAGGGGTTAGTTAAGTGAACAAAATATTAAATGTAAGAAAATTAAAGGGGATGGGAGAGGAAGAATGTAAGATTTGTTGTGAAGAGATAAAAGAGATATGGGAGAAGACAATTGAAGGAGAACAACGAGTCAATTGGTTAGGATTTATAAATTAGGATTCATCTTTTGAATTAAAAAAAATTAAGATTTATATATCTTATATCTTATATTTGATTTGAATGTTTGTTTCATCTTCACATGGCTCTATCAACTTAAATTTTAAAGTTTTACTTTTAGTTATTTTTTACTTTGTAATTAGTTATTATCTTTGTTCTTTAAATTTTAGTATTCAGGTTTTCAATTCATCACTTATTTCTATAATATATAAAAATCTACAATCTTAGAGAAACTCTCACATACTAGCTAATACCCTTCTATTTCAATTGATTTTCCTAAACTACCTTTTATTTTAATACTATACTTAACACGTGTCAAAATGTGAGTAGCTAAGCAACCAGGGAAATGTCACTTTCTAGCTTACCTTTCTATTTCAATTGGTGTTTCTAAACCCCCTTCATTTTAACAAGTGTCGCAATTTGATTTCCTAAGAGATTTGAAATAGAAAATAAAGGCACCTGTATTCACTAGAAAGTAAAACTACCCATCATTTTAACAAGTGCCACAATTTGATTTGCTAAGAGATTTGAAATAGAAAATTAAAGCACATGTATTTAGAAAATAGAAAATAAAGGCAATTGTATTCACCAGAAAGTAACCTTTCAAAACCCCTGTATTTAGAAGTTTTTTATTATTACATTAAAAGTCACCTCTTGTAAACATCATACTGGAAAAGTTGCAACTCTATCATTATATATTTATAAATAAAAACAAGGCAGTAATTCCTCAATAGCCTTCCTCAACAAACAACAGCCTTCTTCGTAAACAATTAATTAAAAGTTGCAATTATAACTAAAAGACACCTGTTGTAAATAATTACAACTTTTCGGCATATTGAAAAAGTTGCAACTCCACCAGTTGCAACTCTATCAATATATATAATCACAAGGCAGTGATTCCTCAACATCCTTCATCATAGTCAAGAATACCTACACAAGTCACAACACTTTAAATAGAATATACAACAAAACAACCTTACAATCATTTCTTAAACTGAAACTATAAGCCAATTTAAGAGAGTTTATTAAATTGTATTGAAATTATGGATACTGCTCTCATACCAAATTTATCGGAATACCAAAAGGAGTAGACCATTAAAGTCAAAGTTTTTAGAAAGTGTACAGTGAAGACATACTAGAATAAAAAATGAGATGTTAATATAATGAAATTGATAGTGAGCAACATGGAGATAAGCATTTGATCTGAGTAAATCTATTTCACATTTTCCATCATTATTTCATACTAAATTATCGGGTAAAAAATTCAGCACATCATACAATGAAACTATTGAAAAATTTGGAAGGCTAATTAAAAAGGGAAACTCATATGTGATCAAGAACAGAAATATTATACATGTGAATATAAACTAATCAACGTCCATGAAGAGTTAGAATTTCCCTGACATGGAATAGTGAAATTGAGAAAATGGACAGATTCAGACTTTACAATTTATCATTTTGTGGACTTTAACATGTCAGTGATTTTGTCAATTAAAGAAAACCCAGGAACTATATCCAATCTGCCCAACTTTTAAATCACTATTTGTATGCACGAATGCATGTATTGACTATTTTATATTGTTTATAGATGTTATGGGTGATTTGATAAGTGTGAAATATGCCTTCAACATTAATGTACATGGGAATGGAGAATGAATAAAAAGAAGATAAGATATTCTACTTCTAAATAATTGGTGATAACATGCTAAAGTTCAAGTATTTTTCCAACAAGACTTTTCAATGGGCCATTATGTTATAATAAATATTTACACTACAATAAATATGACATTCTACAAGATTTAAATATAAGATTCATAGTCTTCTTTTATAAAAAAAAACTTGAAATAACAAGAGTCTTTATGAACCCAATAAAAAAATTCTCGCTAAAAGTTAAATAAGAATTTTAAGGGAAGCGGGAGCGAGACTTCAAAAAAATGCAAGAGTGAGCTTTACTCTCGATTACACACCCAAACCCAATCTTGTCTCTTGATTTCTTCTCGAGAAGCTCCATTCCTTCTCGAATCTCTCTTGCTGCGTTCTCTTTCAGTTCTCTGTCGCAGATTCTCTCTAAGCTCTCTTGCACTGGTTTTTCCTCTCAATCGCACTGGTTTTGACCATGACATAGTCGTTTAGGCTTCAATGGTGGTAATGGTCGAATGGATACTTAACAAACTTAGATCTATTAGATCATATCATAATGACAGAGTGGGTACTTGATGGCACAAAGTGTCAGTGGCTAGAAAAAACTTGAGGCTTGAGAAAACTTTTTTTTTTCATTTGGATTTTGTGAGTTCTACACTTATTTGGATTAAAAGTTTGTTGATTAGATTTGTTTGTTGATTGAAATTTATAAACCGATGAGGGGTTCAAGATTTATTGTTGTGTGGATGGTGTCAATTTTTGTGTCTAGATTGTTCACTAACAGGAGATAAAAATGATTACTTGAAATGTTCAAGTAGTATTTTTTTATTACTTGAACCCTTCAAGTATTCACATGCTCTCTGTATAAATTATTGCATGAAAAAAATGACTTGAAAGGTCAAATAGTATTTTTTTATTACTTGAACCCTTCAAGTATGTTACTCAAGCATTCACATGTTCTCTGTATAAATCATTGCATGAAATAAATTGGCTACTTGAAGTGTTCAAGTAGTCATAAAACTTACTTGAACCCTTCAAGTAGTTATATGCCGCTATATAAAATCGATGACAATAGATAATTTGGTTCCTTGAACGGTTCAAGTAGTATTTTTTAACTATTTGAACCCTTCAAATAGTCACATGCTATTTGTATAAATCACTACATGAAACAAAATGACTAGTTGAAGGGTTCAAGTAGTCTTTTTTTACTACTTGAACCATTCAACTAGTTAGTTTTTATCTCCTGCAATGATTTATCTGGAGAGCATGTGATTACTTAAACCTTTAAAGTAGTGATTTTGACTCTGAAAGTGAAAAAAATTATTTGAAGGGTTCAAGTAGTTGTATCTGACTACTTGATCCCTTCAAATAATGCCTTTGATTCTGGAAATAAAAAAATATTACTTAAAAGGTTTAAGTAGTGGTTTTGATTCTAAAAGTAAAAAAAATATTACTTGAAAGGTTCAAGTAGTTGTATCTGACTACTTGAACATTTGAAGTAGTGATTTTGATTCTAGAAGTAAAAAAAATTACTTTATTTGATTCTGGAAGTAAAAAAAATATTATCTAAAGGTTCAAGTAGTTAATTTTGATTCTGGAAGTAAAAAAATTATTACTTAAATGATTCAAGTAGTTGTATTTTATTATTTGAACACTTCAAGTAGTGATTTTGATTCTGAAAATAAAAAAATATTACTTGAAGGGTTCAAGTAGTGGTTTTGATTCTAAAAACAAAAAAAATATTACTTGAAGGATTCAAGTAGTTGTATCTAACTACTTGAACATTTCAAGTAGTGATTTTGATTCTGGAAGTAAAAAAAATTACTTTATTTGATTCTCGAAGTAAAAAAATATTATTTAAAAGTTTAAATAGTTAATTTTGATTCTGGAAGTAAAAAAATTATTACTTAAAGGATTCAAGTAGTTGCATTTTATTATTTGAACACTTCAAGTAGTGATTTTGATTCTGGAAGTTAAAAAAATTACTTAAAGGGTTCAAGGAGTTGTATCTGACTACTTGAACCCTTCAAATAATGATTCTTATTCTGGAAGTACGAAAAAATATGACTTGAAGGGTTCAAGTAGTTGTATTTGACTACTTGAGCCCTTCAAGTAGTGGTTTTGATTCTGCAAGTAAAAAAATATTATTTGAAAGGTTCAAGTAGTTGTATCTGACTAATTAAAGCCTTCAAGTAATGATTTTGATTTTGGAAGTGAGAAAAATTACTTGAAGAGTTCAAGTAGTTTGTATTTTACTACTCGAACCCTTCAAGTAGTGATTTTGATTCTGAAAGTAAAAAAAATATTACTTAAAGGGTTCAAATAGTTGTATATGACTACTTGAACCCTTTAGGTAGTGATTTAGATTTTAGAAGTAAAAAAAATATTACTTGAAGGTTTCAAGTAGTTGTATTTGACTACTTGAACTCTTCAAGTAGTGATTTTGATTCTGGAAATAAAAAAAATTACTCGAAGGGTTCAAGTAGTTGTATTTTACTATTTGAAACCTTTAAGTAGTGATTCTGAGTTTGAAAGTAAAAAAAATATTATCTAAAGGGTTCACGTAGTTGATTTTGATTCTGGAAGTAAAAAAAATATTACTTAAAAGGTTCAAATAGTTGTATTTTACTACTTGAACCCTTTAAGTAATAATTTTGATTCTGGAAGTAAAAAAATACATTACTTAAATGGTTCAAGTAGTTATATCTAACTACTTGAATATTTCAAGTAGTGATTTTGATTTTGAAAGTGAAAAAAATTACTTGAAGGGTTCAAGTAGTTGTATCTGGCTACTTGAACCTTTCAAGTAGTGATTTTGATTCTAGAAGTAAAATCAATTACTTGAAAGGTTCAAATAGTTGTATTTTACTACTTGAACCATTCAAGAAATGATTTTGATTTTGTAAGTAAAAAATATTATTTAAATGGTTCAAGTAGTTGTATCTGACTACTTGAACCTTTTAAGTAGTGATTTTGATTTTGGAAGACAAAAAAAAATATTACTTGAAATGTTCAAGTAAATGTATCTGACTATTTGAACCCTTCAAGTAGTCACCTGGTGTATGTGTAATTGACTGACGAAAAAAATTACATGAACCGTTCAACTAGTCACCTGATGTATGAGTGTTGACTGACAAAAAAAATAATTATTTAAAGTATTCAAGTACTCATAAAAAACTATTTGATCATTTCAAGTAAAAGAAAAAGATTCGTTGAAAAATAAAGAATAATAATAAGAATACGATATTATTAAATTGATTTGATATGTATATTGAAAAAGAAAAAGAAATGATGAGGAAATAGATAAATTGTAAGTGGTGATGTGAAGTTCGTGGATCAATGATAAAAAATTCTTTATTTTGAATAGAGGTATAAATATAAGGAAAATAAAAAAAGTATATTATCCAAAAAAAAACCCTCTCTTTCCACTAAACCAATAAAGTATAACAAATTGGAAGTCTTTAATATTTGTTTGCTACTATTTTTCCTAGCTAATCTGGCAAACTCAGATTTTCTGAAGAGGCAGGGAACAAGAACAACTCCACCAAGGTAATTAACCTTTCCTCTCTTTCGAAATTCTGCACTTCATTTAGATAGTTTCATCTATATATTTATTTTCCATTTCATACTTATGTAGGAAACAAGTTACTCTCTCTCTCTCTCTCTCTCTCTCTCTCTCTCTCTCTCTCTCTCTCTCTCTCTCTCTGTTTTCCTGAAGATTTTAGCTTTATTTTGGGATTTGATTATGGTAATTCAATTTCATATAAAAGAGATTATGATGAAGAGCTGGATTGTTATGTTTGCCTAAAATTAAAACATGTTTCCAAAATTCTGACTAACTAAGAAAAGCGTTTTCAATTGTCAGTAAGCACATCAGAATGACCGCTTATTCAACTACAGAGAGTGAAGGTCAGTAGAATTTAGAATCATTTCATCATGGACAACTTGAATCTGATGACACCTCCAGCCTAAATTCATCTAAGACTCTTTTTATGTACTAAAATACTGGATCCTATTCTTGTTTTTAATTCCGTAATTCATGTCACTCTATTGTCTCATTCCTCAGCCTAAATTCATCTAAGACTCTCATTAATTAACGCAAGCGGATTTCCTTCAGTGAGACAAAATTGTTTGAGTTTTTGCACGATTAAGAGTTAATTATGTTATTTTGAAACTTCTTTCTAAAAACTGAAAAGCGCTCAATCAAGTGAATATATGCTAATTTTACACTGTCAGCAATTATATATATGTGAGTGTATTACTAGGGATGGAAAACATTAGCAATCTAATTGAAGCCTTGGAGGAGCTGAACAACTGCAACAGTCAGGAGGCAATGCAGATGCTCATTGAAAGAAGGATTCAAGATTTAACAAACTCAGAAGCTAATGCAGATGCTGAATCTTCAATTGAAATACAAAATAACGAAGTTGTGAGCTCAAGAAGAGGGTATGGTCTGTTGGCACTTGAGCAATGGAGGAAACATGTTAAGGATTTGAATAAACAAGTGATAGAGCTTAATGGTCGTGGCAAGTTCCCTGAGAGAATTGCTTTTCACAATGTCTTCCATGATAGAGGTAATATATTTCCAGTAACAAAATTAGTGACAGAGACTTCAAAAATAATGATGCAAGAAGTTATGGATTGCTTAATGGATGACAGTGTTGGAAAAATTGGAGTATGTGGCATGGGAGGAGTTGGTAAGACTACTGTCATGAAACATATTAATAATCTTCTTCAGACTTTATTCAAGGTCTGTTGGCACTTGAGCTGGTTTAGGATTGAAGGAGTTACCCGCAAAGGAGTTACCCAACATATATGCATTTGGTCCCTTGAGCGTTGTTCGGTTAGATCTGGACAATCCCAATGACGAATTGCATAAATGAAAATAAATCATAATTTAACGTCATCTATGTCATCTTAATCTGATCAAACAGTTCTCAATAATCGAACTGCATAATTGTTGAAGTATTGAAAACTACTTACAAACTGAATCAATGTATATATGTAAAAGAAAACACATAACTAAGGAAAAGAAAACACATAACTAAGGAAAAGAAAACACATAACTAAGGAAAAGAAAACATGTAACTAAGCGAACAATTCTAAACGAACTACTCATTCTTCTGTAGTTTAACACTGAAGTGCTGGGAGGAATGAGATAAAGAGAGTGGGGACGAGTGAGAAAAAAATTTAGTTTCTCCCTCCTCACATCTCTCTCTATCTGTTTTCCTCTATAACTTACAGTTACAGCAAGAAGAATTTCCTAAACAACCACTAAAAGGGCCAAAACATAGAAAAATAAAGAATTGCAAAAGGGGAAAAAAACTAAGTATCAAAGGAACTATTAGTGTCCAACTGAGGCCAAAGGCTTAAATAAGTAAGATAAAGGAGTCAATCTTTGGCAGGTATCTCATGAGTTTTCATATGCTTACAAAAATTCTTTAATTCTTCAATCCTACAACACCGAAGCATTTCACCCAAATGATCTACTTAAAACTTATATTATTTATATAAATACGTTTTAGGTATATTTTAATAATCTTTATTGTTATATTCATTATAACATGTTATATTAATATACATATTTGTTCATTGTATAATCATATTTTTTATACTAAATTTTTCAAACGAAAATGTATAGCATTATATGTACGTATAACGTATCTCTGTATCCTATTTTTTTTTAAATGATGTGTCAATATATCAATGTCATGTCGTATATATGTTGCGTGTCAGTGTTCGTGCTTCTTAGCTTTTCACCCCTTATATCTCGCTTACTGCTCGCGACGTGAAGCTCTACTCTTCGTTTGGAAAAGAAGACATAGCCAAGTACTTTGCTAAAATCAAATGATTGAAGTGATTTTTGAAGGGATGGTGTTGCATTGTGCACTCTTAACGACTTCGTTAATCAGTATAGATGAAGATTTAGTTTTGAATACAAAACGTAACCTCAAAATTATAAATGATAAAAATTATAATTCATTGTTATAAGTGACAATAAAGTAGATGATAGATTTTATAATTTTCTATAAAAATTTATTATAGTTTTTGTTAACGATGATCTGTAAAAAAATGAATGAAACCAAAATTCTTAAGTTGGTGTGAAACGAGGATTATGAGTTATTAGTGTAAAAATTCATACTTCTAAAAAAAAATCAACATATAAGTGCTTTTTATTTCAAAAGAAAATTGTAAAAAAATAATTAAGTTGCTCATATCAAACTTTGCTTTTGTTTTTTGGAAAAGATTGCTGGTTTAAATAAACAATGACATTATTTGAAACTACTTCTAAATTAAAAGAAATCTGCTTTGGCTTTATATAAATCTACTACTTTTGTCTTTCCCATGCCTTTTAAATTTCACAAAAATTAAATACAACGGACGTTAAATAACAGATTACGAGTGTGGCCGACTTTAAAATTTTTTAAAATTCCAGAAAACAATTATTTTTTTTTCCTGTTTGACGAGGCCGTAACACCGACCTCTTTTTCTTATCATAATTGTCAATCTCTTTTCATTCAAATCTCGATGATTCTTTCTATCCACTAGCATGTGTAAGGTCCCATCTCTTGCAGCTTCCTCTCTTTATTTTCTTTGCTATCTCAACTACTTCTTACTTAACAATAACCTCTCAATTTTCTTTCTTTCCCAGATTGATTTCTTTGATTATGTATTTGTCTTTTCTACTCAACGAAAAAGGTATAACAAATTGCAAGTCTAATATTTGTTTGCTATTGTTTTCCCCAATCTGGCAAACACAGATTTTTCTGAAGAGAGTGGGAACAAGAACAACTCCACCAAGGTAACATTTTCTCTCTTTCGAAATTCTGCACTTCCTTTAGATAGTTTCATCTGTATATTTTTTTTCCATTTCATACTTATGAAGGAAACTAGTTATTCTCTCTCTCTCTCTCTCTCTCTCTCTCTCTCTCTCTCTCTCTCTCTCTCTCTCTCTCTGTTTTCCTGCAGATTTTAGTTTTATTCTGGGATTTGTTTATGGTAATTCATATAAAGGAGTTTATGATGAAGAACTGGATTATTTTGTTGTCCTAAAAATAAAACATGTTTCAATTGTCACTAAGAACATCAGATTGCGCACTTCAACTACAGAGAGTAAAGATCATTAGAATTTAGAATCATTTCATCATGGACAACTTGAATAGCCTAAATTGATCTAAGACTCTTTTGATGTACTCAAATACTGGTTCTTATTCTTGTTTTTAATTCTGTAAATCATGTCACTCTATTGTCTCATTCCTTAGCCTAACTTCATCTAAGATTCTCATTAATTAACGCAAGCGGATTTCTTTCAGTGAGACAAAATTGTTTGAGTTTTTGCACGATTAAGAGTTAATTATGTTATTTTGAAACTTCTTTCTAAAAACTGAAAAGCGCGAAATCAATTGAATATATGCTAATTTTACACTATCAGCAATTATATATATGTGAGTGTTACTAGGAATGGAAAACATTAGCAATCTAATTGAAGCCTTGGAGGAGCTGAACAACTGCAATGGTCAGGAGGCAATGCAGATGCTCATTGAAAGAAGATTTCAAGATTTAACAAACTCAGAAGCTAATGCAGATGCTGAATCTTCAATTGAAATACAAAATAACGAAGTTGTGAGCTCGAGAAGAGGGTATGGTCTGTTGGCACTTGAGCAATGGGGGAAACATGTTAAGGATTTGAATAAACAAGTGAAAAAGCTTAATGGTCGTGGCAAGTTCCCTGAGGGAATTGCTTTTCACAATGTCTTCCATGATAGAGGTAATATATTTCCAGTAGAAAAATTAGTGACAGAGACTTCAAAAATAATGATGCAAGAAGTTATGGATTGCTTAATGGATGACAGTGTAGGAAAGATTGGAGTATGTGGCATGGGAGGAGTTGGTAAGACTACTGTCATGAAACATATTAATAATCTTCTTATGGTAGAAGAGAAACGGAAGTTTGATTTTATTATTTGGGTGACTGTATCAAGACCTTTTTCTATTATCAGGTTACAATCCGACATAGCTAAGATATTGCATGTAGATCTCTCAAATTATGAAGATGAAACCTCACGGTCGGCAAATTTATTTGCCGCCTTGGAAGCTAGAAAGCGGTATGTGCTAATCCTTGATGATGTGTGGGAAGACTTTATTCTTGAGCATATAGGAATCCCAGAACCTACTCCTTCAAATGGATGCAAATTAGTTTTAACAACTCGATCATTAGATGTATGTCGCATTATGAGTTGTAAAGCTATTCGAATGGATCTACTCTCAGTAGAGGAATCATGGAACTTATTCATTGATTATTTGGGGAATGATGTACTTCTCACAGAAGAGGTGAAGCGAATTGTTGAAGATGTTGCTAACGAATGTGCACGTCTGCCTCTTGCCATTGTGACTGTTGCTAGAGGAATGTCAGGGGTCGATGAATCATCTGAGTGGAGGAATGCACTTGAAAAATTAAGGGCAATTCACAAGGAGCCTCATTATAAAGAGAAACAAGTAATTGAACGGTTGAAATTTAGTTTTGATCTTTTAACAGAAAAGAAATTTCGAGATTGTCTGCTATATTGTTCATTATATCCAGAGGACTATAACATTAGTAGGGTAATACTGATAGAACTACTGATCTTGGAGGGCATAATAAAAGAAAAGAAGACGAAACAAGCTGAGTTTGATGAGGGACATGCAATATTGACTCATCTTGAAAATGTTTGTTTGTTAGAAGGTGGATCATTTGATGGTAGCACTCTATATAGATATGTGAAGATGCATGATTTGATAAGAGATATGACGCTTTATATTACTAGTATAGCTCCCCGGTTCATGGTAGAAGCTGGTTTAGGATTGAAGGAGTTACCCGAAAAGGAAAAATGGTCAGACGATCTTATGAAGGTGTCTTTGGCCCAAAATGAAATTTTTGAGATCTCTAAAGAGGTATCACCAATGTGTCCTAACCTCTCAACCTTAATGCTCCACACAAATTTTCAACTAAAAGCCATCCCGAATTCATTCTTCAAGCATCTACATGGGATAAAAGTGCTTAATCTATGTGGTACTAGTATTACATATTTGTCGAATGCAGTGTCTGATTTAATAAATCTTATTGCCTTGTGGCTCGAATGTTGCACTGAATTAGCATATGTGCCCTCACTGGCACGGTTGAAGTATTTAAGGAGTCTCAATCTTGGTTGCACCTCTATAACTAAAGTACCCAATGGTTTGGAAAAGTTGAGCAACCTAAGATATTTGAATCTTGCTTCAGAGAGTCTAAAGATGATTCCCGATGGGATTATTCCCAAACTCTCCCGTCTTCAACAACTGATATTATGGTACGGTGGTGAGAAAAGTTTGAAGGGACCAAAAGTGAGAGTAGAGGAGTTAATGAGTCTGAAACATTTAGAATCGTTTCACGGAGAACTTGATGACAAATGTAGCCTAAATGCTTGTGATTCTCTCATTAAGATACTCAAAGATTATAATATCGAAGTGGGATCACATTCTTATTCTTCGTTGTCTACTTTTGGTGATCCAAGTGATGGAATAAGAGATGCCTGCATTATTTTGTAAAGTGTGGATGAGAGATTATTACGAATTTCTCATCCCTACATACATGACATATGTGTTTTTGGATTCGCAGAATACACACTAACTATAATGAGAGGTTATTTTATAACTCTATGTTGTCTTTTACTTTCTTTATGAATGAGAATGTTTTGCAACTCGTCATATGAATTTGTCATTCTATGGAGGTTTGAGGAAAATTGAATTGGGATAATTTATTTTATTGGTGTCGCAACGTGCATGCGACGCGGAGTGTCGATTAAAAAAAATCATTTTTTGAAGGAAAAAGAAAATTTGGAGTCGCCACCAATCATTTTAGGGTGTGATAGGTCACCCAATTATAATATGAAAATTTTTGTATACGAAAACTCAAAATTGGTTCGGGAGTCATTTGTGTGTGGAGAAGGTATGAGCACCCCAGAACACCCATTATAAAATGGTTATCAAATTTAATCAAATGTTATCCAATTTTTTTATTTTAAGGCAAAAGTTAAAGAGATTCATTTTTGAATGTCCCATTTGATGCATTTTGTATCATAAAAATGAACAAAATAAATTATTTTTAATGGGTGGTTCGAAGACCATTGAAAAATTATTATTTTTGTATTCTTATATCTTTTTAAATCAAAGCATTATTAGAGTTATTCTCGGTATCCCAAGAATAACTCCTCACCTCAGTAGTTCGAGAAGTTTGGTATCCCGAAGATCTCAAAATCCATCGTCGGCTTTGTTTAGTAAAAATTAAATAATGGAAGCAACAAAATCTAAATCTAATTGTTAAAATTATAATCCACACATACATGAACATTAATTATAATAATAAGGGAATAATGCAAGAATCACATTATAAGCATGACGATACAAGAATGCTAAATAAATAAACATGTAAAGGAAATAAATGTTAATAATTACAACAAAATGGAAGTAAAAGAATAGAGATAAAGTTATAGGATGTCACATTATAGAAGACATAAAATATTGAGATTATATAAACATGCATATAAATAATAATGCAAGCATAAAGTAAAAACAATACTATGTAATAAATAAAAGAAAAAAAGCACACACACACACACACACACATATATATATATATATGGGCAAGAGCTGCGTAAGATTTTCCTCTGTTGCACCCTTCCTCTGTTGCACCAACAAATGAGCAACAGAGGAAAGCTTCCTCTGTTGCTTTTCATTTTTATTTTTATTAATAATATAATAATAATAATAATAATAATAATAATAATATTATAATTATTATTTTTAAATAAATAAATAAAGAAATTGAAAGAAAAATGATGAAAACAAACAATAGATTTTTTTAGCATAAATATATCCATTTTTTTTATTTTTGACTACTTAGTCTACTAATTATCATTTTTCTTTCATTCCCTCATCAGTCATTGCTAATCAAATAGCAAAGGGGATGATCATGGATGATAATTAGTTCAAACAAACGTCACAAAATGATGAACATAATATTTTAAAAAGAAAAGACTTGTAGGAAAATTGAAAATTTTAAAACTTAGATATTTGCATAATCTCGTATAGAGGTTTTACTCTCTATTTTATGCATTGTTATGTGTGAGAAGTTATTCTAGGGGATCTTTGCATCAAATGTACACTTTCAACCCATTAAATGGTTGATTCACATTGGGTTAATTTTTCCACCCCTCAAAAACTTTATCATCATTTTCATTAATTGAGTTGATGACAAAGACATTTCAATATCCAACTTGTAAAGAAATTATCAAAGCATGAAATTAAAAGGTTAAGATTTAAAGGAGGAGAAATGATAAAGAATGAACAATCCACTTATGTATGAAAAAAAATACAAAAGATATCAACTATATGAATATGAAGAAGAGAGATGAACAAAATATATTATGAGCAAATGTACCAAACATTTAAACTACCTTGAGAAAAAGAATGGAAGAAGATGAAAATAATAGAAGTGTAGCCTCTTCCTCTCTCTAAAATCACCTCTCTTTCTCACTCCAACCCCTCTCTTTCTTACTCTAAAAAAATGGCTTCCCTTTTTTTACTCCAAAGAGACACTCCTCTTAAGTGAAGACTTCATCCCTATTTATAGGCAAAATTAGAGTTTGCCTTTTTTACTTTTAATCTTTTTTTTTTCAATTTTTATTTTTTAGTCAAAAATTTTTAATTTTTAGTCATTTTTTTCAATTTTTACCTTTTAGTCCTTGGACCACTTTTCTTATTTTAGTATTGGATTAGTTTTCAAATTATACATATAGTCTTTAATTATTATATGAGCCAAAATATAAAGTATGTCTATTTCATGTATTAGACCGGATAAAATACGGTATCTACAACTGGGTATTGAAAATAGATGGTTTAGACGTAACAAAGCAATATTGTAGTACCTGATTAGGTTTCTTATCATGATTTCAAAAGCATTATATTTTTGTCAATTTTGTTAACATATCTAAATATTACTAATTTTATATATTGTAAATGCCATTTGTTTCAAAATAGGATAGATGCTTAAATTAAGGAATGAAAATTCTAAATTTTATTTACATAAAAACCAGATTAAAATTTTTAAAATAGCCAAACTTTTGAAAACATGAAATATTGAAATGCAGTACAAAAGAAGAAGACAAAAGCACATGCACAAAAACCAAAAACCTAAAAATAGTGAAAGTTTAAAACAAAACAATTAGAAAAACTTAAAAAAAGAATATAAATATTGTAATATAGAAAAAAGAAGGGAAAATTACTTTATGACCGGTTATAGTGTACTTAAAAAAACACATACAACCGTTGTAGTTTGAAAAATCGACTCAAACCTTTCTTAATGTTTGTTTTTGGTGACAGAAAAAGATAAAACTGTTAAATTACATACCATTGGCGTTAAATTGTCTTATAAACCAAAACTATCCTTATTTTTCTCAATTCTCAAAACTAAAAATGATTCTTTTAACTAAGATACTCGTTGCAGTTTACATAAAAGATAAAAACACCCTTATAGTTTGAAATAAAGACAAATAGGACCAATCTTTTATAAATGTGTTATTTTTGGGATGGAATGATTAAAACACCATTGATCGACCAAACGTATGACCCACGCCTCGACCCAACAAATTACCTAGACCCAATCAAAAGACCAAAATTAAAAGGGTAAATACATTGCGATTATTTAGTTTCGAGAAAGCCCTAGACATCCACTGGTTGGTTTGGTGGTGACTCTAGTAAAGCAGTAAATATATGAAATGGGAAGAGCGGCCAGAACAAGAACATAATTCTTTGGGGGGAGGTGTAGAATCTATAGATAAGGTATTTAATTTGGTAGATTTACTGAAGGATAAAACAAGTGTATTAGAGAAAGAGTTTAGGAACAAGATGTGGGGAAGATGAAATGCAAAGAGTTATTATTATAGCAAATACGAAAAGCTTTTGATTTTTTATTACATATCCATGGGAAGCTTATACGCCATTCTTCATGGTGGGTTTCTTTTCTATATTTTAAACAAAGGGGTTTTTCAATTCAGGTATAGCTCCAGTTCGCTCGTGGAAAGGAAAACGAAAGAAAACGTAGCGAAAGAAAGAGAAATGACAAAAGTGGGAAACAAGGTAGTGTATTTGTATATTACTATTGAACCCCAACACCCTAATTAAATTTCATGTAAAATTTTATGACATTACAAGAGCTGAGTATATATCTGTAAAATAGTCTCCCTCAAATGGGTAGAAAGACAATAAACATTAGGTTATAATAAACTCTGGACGAGTTAAAACTACTCTTCGTTGTAGATTAAATAAAAGATAAAATACTCTGATACCCTAGTTTGCTTAAAAGACACAAACTCTCATTTTAGTTTGAAAAATGACTCAAACCTCTCTTAATATTTGCTTTCTATGACAAAAAACAAAACTCAAAGTTTGGTTAATGGTGTTTTTGTTATTTTATCCTAAAACAACACATTTGTAACGGACTCGACGCATTTATCTTTTTTCAAACTAAATGGGATGTCTATGTCTTTTAAGCAAACTATGGGTGTTCAGCGGTCGGCCTGGTCAGACTTTTGGAGGAAAACTAGACCAGACCAAAAATTACGGTTCTCCTATATGGAGGACCGAACCGACCATAACACTGTAAAAAATTTGATTTATCCAGACCGAACATCAACGGTCAGATTTAACGGATTTTACAGACTAAAGGCTGTGTCTTTTACCTCACTCTCTATTATCGATTAAATCAACTAAAATCAATTAAATCAGAACCCATTCATGAACATATATCAACTAAAATCAGAACTAAATCATATATAAATCAGATTTAAACCAACTAAATCAGTATCACACTGTGTAAATCAAAAGTTCAACTAAAAAATCATACAGATATCAGATTACCAAAAACATACAAATATCAGATTACCAAAAGTACTCAAAATCATACAGATCTGAAACATAAACAAAATCATACATATCAGAGCTATTTACAATCTAAATACCTGTTTTACAATAAACTGAAACATAAATAAAATAATGCATAAACAGAACAAACAAACCAGACCCGAACAAACTCTCAACCTCCTTCAGAGACCGTCAAACACGAACAAACCATCATCGTTTCATATCCACAACGCAAGATCTGAGAAGCTTCAAGAACGTCTCATATCTGAGACGAGGGAGAGAGATGAGAGGTGGAACGTCTCAAATCTGAGGTAGAACTTGAAGGAGAACATCTCAGATCTCAGGGAGAGAGATTTGAGAGAGAGATCTGCGAGAGAGAGATTTATGTTCAAATTCTCCTTTCCCCAATTGGATAAAAAGTTAGTTGATGGCATCCCAGTCGTTAATATGGAGGTCTTAGCAATCATATTATTTTTTTTTATAAATTACACCAACTAACATCCCTTGTACTTTTCTTTTATTATACAGACACTTTCTAATTTTAATAGTTACATGAAACTCTATTGTCATTAGTTAAGGGTCAAAAGTACCTTATCCAATTGGTAACTCACTACCTCTTGATCTGGCCATTATAAATTATATGTAAAAGAATATGTTTTAGACATATTCTCTAATATCGATGCATGTCACTAGTAAATAACTACCACATATGAGTGTAAATTTCTTGCAAATAATGCAATTTAATTAAGATTATTATGATAGCTTATTTATAAGTGAAATGAAACGAGTGAAGTATTCATGTAAGTTTTAAAATTAAATGAAATATATGTGTAATTAAGATAAATTACAATAAATGTTAGAGTTTATCTTTAATATTTCTTATTTATGGGTTACTTGGGTGAAGAAACAAATTCATATTAAGACGTACACCACATCTGACTTAAGTGATTTCAACGTATCATCATTATAAAAGAAAGCGAAAAGGTCATTATCTCAGATTTTTTAATCGAATTTTAGACATGAAAATAATAAAATAGTAAGTCAAAACTATCTATAGATTTCTCAACCTTTTGGTATTACTACGCATATATTTTATTTGATAATTAAATAAATAAATATAATACATAATGTTCTATTAGTGCACTAAAAATAGCCACTAAAGGGTATGAGTATTCATCTTCACATAAAAACATAATCACATGCTTTAATTAAACATTTTAAATTTAATTAATAAATTAACTATTTTTTATAAGAAACAAAATCTTAAATTCATTTATTCTCACTAAAAGTTATTTTTCGACTTCCAATTAAAATCTATCTCATTCCAAAATACTAATTTAATTTCATAAGTTTGCATTTATAATTGAATATATATGCAAATTAGTAAATTGAAACAAATATATAAAAAAAATTGTTATGGATCACCACGGCATGGCAAGTGACATGTGGCTAGCTATCTAAACTTGCTCCTTTATTGTCTAAAAGTTACAATGTAAAACTTGAATGTTGTACACTCACACCAAGAAAACAGTTATATCACGGAGTTTTTTTTATCTTTCGTGATGCTTTTCAACCATAACGAATGCCCCGTTGAGAAAATTATTGCGACAGTCTTTGTAATCATCGGAAGAATGTCGCTAAAAAATATTTATCGTGACGGTTTTATAACCGTCGCCATATACTATCTATTGTGACGGTTAGACCGAACCATCGCAATATATACATGTTTTTCATTCGTCGAAAATTCATCATGTATATCGACGGTTATACAAAACCACCTGTATTGTTACCATATTTTAAAAAAGATATTTGTAGCCCATTTCACCCACTTCTCTTCATCTCATCTATCTCAAGCCTCCCATTTTAACTCATATTCCTCACTCTCTTTGGCTCTCTTTTTCACTCCCTCCTTCGCACGTTCTCTCTCCAAATTAATCGATAGGTTTACATCCTCCTTATAACAAATCACCCAAATGCTGTATAGCATCATCCTTTTCTCTAATCGACTTTCTTTATTTGAAAATTACAATTTCATCACTCTTCAATTCTTCTGTAATTCAACTCTTCTGGGATGAGCTGTTGAAAGTTGTTTTCATTGAGAACAAGTATTTTGGTACCCACATAGCACACCAGGAATCTTTTAATTAAAAAAAGCCATTTCTTTGTTTGTATATAGTATTTCTTAACCATTCATTCTCTTGCAAAATCAATAATACCTTACTATAGATCTTTCCATTTGATGCATAATTCATGTTAGCTAAATGTAGCTAGTAAGTTTCATGGATTATCAAAATCAATCCCTATAAAAGCCATTAGAGCAAGCTAATTGATCAATGAAGAAACATAAAGGTATAATTAATTGAAGCCAAATCTATTATGTATCACAATCACTCACGACCCACTGACCCAACATTGTTTTGTGACAATTTTACAAACATATTGCATGCAAGACAACAAAGAAAACTAGAAAACCATAAACCCAGAAGAGAACAACAACTTTGATTCTATAAACAACCATTTCTGAACTTTACTTGGAAAAAAAGTTATTAATTGTCGCAACGTGCGTGCGACGCGGAGTGGCGATTAAAAAATTCATTTTTTTAAGGAAAAAAAAATTTGAAGTCGTCACCAATCATTTTAGGGTGTGATTGGTCACCCAATTTTAAGATGAAAATTTTTGGTCTACGAAAACTCAAAGTTGGTTCGAGAGTCGTTTGTGTGTGGGGAAGGTATTAGCACCCCACAACACCCATTATAAAATGGTTACCAAATTTAATCAAATGCTATCCAATTTTTTATTTTAAGGCAAAGGTTAAAGAGATTCATTTTTGAATGTCCCATTTGATGCATTTTGTATCATAAAAATGAACAAAATAAATTACTTTTAATGGGTGGTTCAAAGACCATTGAAAAAAAATTATTTTTTTGTATTCTTATATCTTTTTAAATCAAAGCATTATTAGAGTTATTCTCGGTATCCCAAGAATAACTCCTCACCTCAGTAGTTCGAGAAGTTTGGTATCCCAAAAATCTCAAAGTCCATCGTC
>QANY01013726.1:110645-258916 GCA_003255025.1 Datisca glomerata | reverse complement strand
AATATTATATATTATAATATATTGTAATAATAATAATAATAATAATAATAATATTAAATAAATAAATTGAAAAAAATGATTAAAAATAAACAATATATTTCTTTAACATAAATGTCTATTTTTTTTACTACTTAGTCTACTAATTACCATTTTTCTTTTCTTCCCTCATTAGTCATTGCAAATTAGCAAGCAAAGGGGATTATCATGGATGATAATTAGTTCAAACAAGTGTCACAAAATGATGAACATAATATTTTAAAAAGGAAAAGACTTTGTAGGAAAATAAATTTCACAACTTAGTTATTTGCATAATCTTGTATAGAGGTTTTACTCTCTATTTTATACATTGTTATGTGTGAGAAAATTATCCTAAGGGATCTTTGCATCAAATGTACACTTTCAACCCATTAAAAGGGTTGATTCACATTTGGTTAATTTTTACACCCCTCAAAAGCTTTATCATCATCCTCATTAATTAAGTTGATGACAAAAACATCTCAATATCCAACTTGTAAAAAAATCATCAAAGCATGAAATTAAAATGTTAAGATTTAAATGAGGAGAAATGATAAAGAATGAACAATCCACTTATGTATAAAAAAAATACAAAAGATATCAACTACATTCAGATGAAGAAGAGAGATGAACAAAATATATTATGAGTAAATGTACCAAACAATTAAGCTACTTTGAGAAAAAGAATGGAAGAAGATGAAGATAATAGAAGTGTAGAACATATTCCTCCCTCTAAAATTACCTCTCTTTCTCACTCCAACCCCTCTTTTTCTCACTCTAAAAAAATGACTTCCCTTTTTTTACTCCCAAAAGACCTCCCCTTAAGTGAAGACTTCATTCCTATTTATAGTCAAAAATAGGGTTTGCCTTTTTTACTTTTAGTCTTTTTTTCAATTTTTATTTTTTAGTCCTTTTTTTCAATTTTTAGTTTTTAGTCTTTGGCCACTTTTCTTATTTTAGTATTGGATTAGTTTTTAAATTATACATATAGTCTTGGATTATTATATGAGCCAAAATATAAAAGCATGTATATTTCATATATTAGGCCAGATAAAATACGATATCTACATTAATCAATCCAAATATTTGATTTATAACAATCACTCATTACCCCACCCGAAGAGTGCGACAAGGAGGAGATACTAAGAAATCAAAGGAATGCAAGTAAGGAAGCTAGCTTATTAGCTATCATATTTGTAGCAACGTGCATGCGACGCAGAGCGGCGATTGAAAAATCATTATTTGAAAATAAAGAAATTCGGAGTCGCCACCAATCATTTTAGGACGTGGTTGATCACCCTATTTTAAAATCAAATATTTTAGTCTGCGAAAATTTAAAGTTGGTTCGGGAGTCATTTGCGTGTGACGAAGGTATTAGCACCCCACACCGCCCATTATGAAAAATGGTTACCAAATTTAATCAAATACTATCCAAATTATGATTTTTTAAATAATGTTATAAAAATTCAATTTTGAATATCCTATTTGGTACATTTTGCATCATAAAAATGAGTAAATAAATGACATTCAACGGGTGGTATAAAGACCATTAAAAATTATTTTTTAGTCAAAGCGTTATTGGAGTTACTCTCGGTATCCTAAAAATATTTCCTCACTTCGGTAGTTCGAGAAATTTTGTATCCTAAAAATTCTAAAGTCCATCATTGGATTTTTTTTAGTGAAAACTAAATAAAGAAATTTACAAAATTTAAATCAAATTGTTATAATTTTAATTTACGATCGTCAATTCTGATGTCAAAAGAATAAAATAATAATAACATACAACTGTGACATATGATAATAATACATAAATAAGTATGATAAATTAAGAGATAACAACTCTAAAGGAAAAAACAGAATAATGGAAATGAATGTTAGAGATGATAAATATGTATGATAAATTAAAAAAAATATGTAGGGTGAAAATAATGAAACAAGATGTGAAATAATTAAAAAAATATACAAAAATAAATTAAAACGAACCAATAATATCTACTTAAAAAATAGAAAAATAAACGAACATAAAAAAATAAAAAATAAAATGCAAACAAAAAAAATTAAAATACAACTTTTTTTTTAATTTTTATTTTTACATATATATGTATATATAATTATTTAGTAAATAAATTAATAATAAATTTTTTATGTGTAAAATAAATTAATCTATGAAAAAAATGCTTAATTTCATACTTAATTACTATGAGCATGCTTTTGTCTACTACATGGTCTATTAATTACTATTTTTTTATTTTTTCACCCAATGGTAATCAAATAGCAAAAGAATGGTCATGAATGATAACTAATTTAAACAAGTGTCACTAAAAATAAATAAATAATTTTATTTGGGATATAAATATACCATTTTTTTATTTTAGACTACTTAGTTCACTAATTACTATTTTTTCTTTCTGCCTTCATTGCTAGGAATGATCATGGATGGTAACTAGTTTAAACAAGTGTCACTAAAGAATGCTCATAAAACTTTCAAAATAAAATAATTTTTGTTTGGGATATAAATATACTATTTTTTTTATTTTGGACCACTTAATTCACTACCATTTTTTATTTCTTCCTTAATTACTAGGAATGATCATGGATGGTAACTGACTCATATAAGTGTCACAAAAATGATGGTAAAAAAAGAAAGAAAAAGAGAATACTTGTAATAACATAAAAAAAATCAAAGCTTAAATATTTGCATAATCTTGTATAGAGGTTTCACTCTCTATTTTATGCATTTTTATGTATGAGAAATTATCATATGAGGTCTTTTCATCAAATGTACACTCTCAACCCATTAAATGGTTGATTCACATTGTGTTAATTTCTCTTTGATATAATTGTCCTCTACATAATGCAGTCAATCTCTTTTCCTCGATAAAATTCAATTGCTCATATCGTGTTTGTACCCACTCTGCTTCTTCTAATTTCACCTCCATTAAGACTCTGAGGGAGGAAATTTCCACCTCAATTGGAAGGACCGCTTCCATGACGTAAATCAAAGAGAATGGCGTTGCCCCAGTTAACGTTCGGACTGATGTGCAGTACCCATGCAGTGCAAACGGGAGCATCTCATGCCAATCCTTATAAACCCCCGTCGTCTTTTCTATGATCCTTTTTATGTTCTTATTGGCTGCTTTCACTGCTCCATTCATTTTCGGACGATAAAGAGATGGATTATAATGCTTAATTTTGATTTGCTCACATAATTATTTCAACATATTGTTATTTAAATTTGTCTCATTATCTGTGATGACCCTTCCAGGTAGACCATATCGACAGATTATTTCCTTTTTAATAAACTTAACAGTCGTACTTCTGGTTACACTCGAATAAAAACTTACCTCCACCCATTTGGTAAAATAATCTATAGAGACCAAAATAGAACGATATTCGTTAGTGGATTTTGGTGTGTTGGGACCAATGACGTCTATGCCCCACATAGAGAACGGCCAAGGCACGGCCATGACATGTAAAGGGGATGTGGGTACGTGAATTTTATCCGCATAAATTTGACATTTATGACATTTCTTAGCGTACTTGATGCAGTTGGATTCTAGAGTTAACCAATAATATCCTACTTTCAAGATTTGTTTGGCCATCATATGTCCATTAGCATGAACTCCAAAAATTTCTTCGTGAACTTCCTCTATGATTTGATTCGCTTCCCTTGCATCAACACATCTTAAAAGTACCATATCATGGTTTCTTTTGTAGAGTATTTCACCATTCAAGAAGAAACTCATGGACAATCTTCTAATAGTGCGTTTATCATTATCAGAAGCTTTGGATTGATATTCTCCATTCTTTTCATACTGCTTGATGTCGTAATATCATGGTGTTGTGTCTGGCTCTTCTTCAATACTCATACAGTGAGCAGGAAAATCTCACTTCTCAATTTTTATGGGATGCACTTCTTCCTTAAAGTCTGCGGCGAACATGGATGCTAGAGTTGCCAGTGCATCTGCAATTTGATTATTCTCTCTGGGTATATGGTCAAATGAAATCACTTCAAAAGTCCGGTTTAATTTAGTTACATGTTTGTTGTAAAGTACCATCTTGGGGTCTCTAACTTCTCATTCCCCTTTTAGTTTTCGTATCACCAATAACGAATCTCCGTACACTCGGAGCTTCCTTATCTTCATATCATAAGTTGCTTGAATTCCCATGGAACATGCCTCATATTCTGCCACATAGTTTGTGCAGTCAAAGCATAGTTTTTCCGTGAATGAGAACAACTTTCCCTTGGGAGATATGAGGATTGCCCCAATTCCATGTCCTACATCATTAGATGCGCCATCAAATAACATTGTCTACAATTCTAGGTCTATAGATTCTCCTTCATTTTTTAATATGACTGATATGTTCTCATCAGGAAAATCAAACTTCATAGGTTCATAAGCTTGCACTGATTGATCTGCAAGATAATCAGCAAATACACTTCCTTGTATTGACTTTCTCGTGACATAAACAATATCATATTCCGTGAGCAACATTTTTCATTTAGTGATTCGCCCAGAAAGTGATGACTTTTCAAAGATATATCTGATTGGATCCATATTTGAAATTAACCAAGTGGTGTGGTATAACATGTACTGTCTAAGTCGATGAGCAACCCAGGCTAATGCACAACACGTTTTCTCCAACATCGAATAATTAGGCTCATAATTTGTGAACCTTTTGCTTAAATAGTATATTGCTTGTTCTTTCCTTCCAGAGGCTTCATGTTGACCAAGTACGCAACCCATGGATTTTCCTGTCACTATAAGATACAAAATGAGTGGACGCCCTGGAGTTGGAGGAACAAGTATAGGAGGATTTTACAAGTATTGCTTGATTTTCTCAAAAGCAATTTGACAATCATCATTCCATCCTTCTGTATCACTTTTGCGGAGAAGTTTAAAGATAGATTTATAAGTTGCAGTTAGCTGTGAGATGAACCGGGCTATGTAATTTAATCTTCCCAAGAAAGCTCTAACTTTCTTTTGAGTTTGAGGTGGTGGCATATTAATGATGGCTCAAACCTTGTTAGGGTCAATTTTTATTCATTCCTTGTTCACGACAAAACCAAGTAGTTTCCCTGAAGATGCTGTGAATGTACACTTTACCGGGTTAAGCTTTAACTGAAACTTTCTCAACCGTTCAAATAGTTTTCGCAGAGTGACCGTATGATCTTCTCCTTGATGAGATTTGGCAATCATATCATCAACGTACACTTCGATTTCTTTATGCATCATATCATGAAACAGTGTTACCATTGCCCGCTGGTAAGTCACCCCCGCATTCTTTAGACCAAATGGCATAACCTTATAACAAAATGTTCCCCACAAAGTTATAAAAAATATTTTCACGGTCTTCAAGAGCCATTTTGAATTGGTTATACCCCGAAAAATCATGCATGAAAGAGAATGTTGAATGTCCTGCAGTACTATCTACTAAGACATCGATATGGGTAATGGAAAATTATCGTTGGGGCTTTCCCGATTTAAGTCTCTATAATCGACGCACACCCTTACTTTCCCATTTTTCTTCAGCACTGGGACTATGTTAGCAACCCATTCAGGGTATTTTGTTACTTCTAGAAAACCCGCATCTACTTGCTTTTTAACTTCTTCTTTGATCTGTACCAACATGTCTGATTTCATTTTCCGTAACTTTTGTTGCATTGGTTTACTTTCGGGCATAAGTGACAAATGATGAACCACGATATCAGTGTCTAGACCTGTCATATCTTGGTAAGACCATGCAAAGGCATCAATATACTCTTTGAGGAAGTCAATTAATTCTCGATGGCTTTGGCTTGTCATAGAAGTGCCGATTTGGACTTCTTTTGTCTCTCCCTCCAATCTCAAATTTATCACCTTTGTTAACTCTTGATATGATTGAGTTATTTTTCATCATCTTCTACCATTCTTAACATTCCCGGAGATGGTTCGAAATTATTTCGTCACTTTCATCTGACTCTACACTAAGAATGAGATTGTCAAAGTTATTGCTTATGCTCTTGTTTTCAAAATCACCATTCTGAACGTGAATCGGATTATTCAATAATCTTAACGGATGATTTAATTATAAATATTTGGATGGTCCATCAATAATATTTGAAGGTTCATTTATTGTGGATGATTCGTAGGATTCTGACCTACATGATTCTTCAGTTTTATTATTAGAAGAATTATGAATTATGGATGGCTCATAGGTAGATTCTAACCTATAACTATCTGATTCTGAGACATTGTCTCTTAAAGATTTTAACCTTCTAAGTATTCCTTCATCAGGAGTTTTCTCATAATGAAGTTGGAGAGTTTTAATGAAATCTTTATTAGGTTGAGAAGTTTTATGATTAATTAGGATTTTTTCAGGTGGTAGATGACTGAGAGTTATCACATTGGAGTCTTTCTTGATCCATTTAGATTTGAGAATTATTTTAATATTTTTCTCATAAATATATTCGATATAATCAAGGAAAAATATGTTAATTTTGTATTTTTGCATGAATGTCTTCCATTCAGCAAGTATGATTTTTCTTTGATTCATATTATATGAATCTTTGAACCTATTATGTTAATTAAGATTGGCTGGTTCATCACTGTGTTTATTTAGGCTTGCCCAATCTCGTTTGTATTCTTGCTGCATAATATTTGGATTCAAATTTTGAGATTTTTTTAATTTTTGTTTTAATTCTTTAATCCTAAAATCATGATCATTATTAATAGATGATCCAGAAAGAGTTAACATGCTATCTTTGTAAAGTTTTCTTAATAAATAAAAATAAAACAATGAGATGGTAGATTTTGCTAATGAAGAAGAATAAATAATAATAACAATAATAATAATGAAAGTAAATTTATACATGAGAAATGATATTGCGCAAAGTGAAAGTCCAAAAATACTCAATTTCATTCAATTAGTAGAGCCATCCACTACATTTGATTATGTAGAAGTCAAATTGCACTTCTCCGCAATATGAGTTTATACAAAATGACCAAAATAACCCAAATCTCTGTTGATTTCTTCCAAGAACTTAGACAAGTTCTCCCCATTAGGATGGATGGGCAAAACACTTTTTTTTTTCAAAATTGATGCTTGTTCCGCCAAATTGCTCGCTCTCACAGCCACGCCTTTAAGCCATTCTATAGCCTGCCCTGATTGTTGTCGAATCAAGTCGTGCTCTTGTTGCAGTATTTGGTAATCATATCTCAGTGCGTCGACATTAGTATCTAACTTGGTGCTCAAGGTTTGCAATAACTTTTAATAGTTCTTCACTATCATTTGGTGACTCAGTCTTCCTAACTTTTTGATTCTCTAAATCAACTTGTAAATTATTAGCGATTCGTCGTATTGAGTCATATTATTTTTCTAACTCAACGATGTATGCATTCTTCTTATCGACAACCCCTTTAACCTCTTCTAAAACCTCTTGAACAAGCTTATTTTTCCTTTCTAGCTTCATGATTATCCTCTTGTTCATAGATTACCACTCGCAAATTCTCATTGTCCTCTGCCATCCTTCTAATTTTGTTGTTCAGTTTGCGAGTGTCAGTTTCCAACTCTAAGTTTTTTCGCTTAAGATGTTCTTGATCCTTAACTTTGTTTCTCAAATCTCTGAGTTATTTCTCCGCTTCGATCCTGTGCTGGCCAGAAAAATTTGTCTCAACTGTTAAACATCTATTTTCTTCTAAGAGAGCTAAATTCTTTTGACGCTCCTCATATAACTCATTCTGCTCCTCATTTTTAACAATCTCCTGATAAGCTTATGATAACTTGTGTGATTGTAAATCCTTAACTTGTAAGGCGATAGTTACTTTGCCTCTGCTCTGAAGCACGTTTCATACTCCTTTGTGCAATTCATGTGATTCTTCTCATTTCACACTCTTCTCGTTATTTTCCAATCTCCAATTAGCTGCTACAAACAAATTTTTCTTCTCCGGTGAAAAATCCTAACTGATCTCAATGTCTTTTAATGCGTGCACGGCAGGGACAAACTGTCTCATGTATAGTTGACGGAGCACCATTAGCAGAGCATAACTAGTACAACTCCATGGTCCTAGGAGCGGGACCCATTGATATTCACCACATTTGTAGATCATCGATGTCAACGACATCCATTGGGCTTTCTAGATAACATCCTCATCTTTCAACTTTGATAGGTGTGAGAGCCACGCCCCTTTTATGGGAAACTGCGGATTCCATTTGGCCATTCCAAATTCTGCAACGGGGATTCTCGTCTTCATCCATGGACTTGAAAACTTAACTTGAGGACATTTGAAATCTGGTGGACATTTTAGATGGTTAAGATCCAAATACACAAATGAGATGGAGAGCCGATGAACTTCTCTCTTCCAGGCGCTCGTAGATGATTTAAGGAACGAAAAGTCTCAGCTAGAATTGAGATAACAGGGTTAACACCATGTTCAATTTGCAAGAACATTTTTATCACTTTATGATCCACATAACCTTGAATTTTTGAAAACAACACAGTGCCATATATACATAGAGCAGAAAGAACCATACCCTTATCTTCTTTTAAGACATTTTGGGCGAGATCTAAGAGGTATTCAGCGGCACACACTAATTCCCCCTTTAACTTTCAACATTTTCTCAATTTCAGATGCATGGACAGAACCCAAGAGCTTAGATAAAGCTCTCTTCAATGCCATCCTTTTGTCGTAATTATAAACTTTATCCATGCTTTGCAGTGGGACATTCAGTAGGGCTTGATATTCTTCAATTTTAGGAGTAAGATAAATTATTCCAAAGGTGAAACATCTATACGGAGGGTCCCAGAAATGCATTAAAGCCTTAAGAACTGGAGCATTGACTGTAATATACAGAAGATAAGCGATGTGACCATATTTGCCGAAAAACAAATTTTTCTTCTCCGGTGAAAAATCCTCCCATATATTCTTCAACCCTCTAAGTTAGTGTGTGGGAACTCTATCTTAGTGATTGGTGGTAGAAGAACGACATCCTCCTTTTTCAGACAATCTCTTTTTCGTTTCTGCATTTCCTCTGACCATTGGACTACTGTAACTTGATCTTCTATCACACTCGGAGTAGAAGTCATGGTCTCTAAAATATGAATGAATTGAATACTTCTCTACAATCCCTATTACGCAACATGATGCATGTACGCAAAAAGGAAAGACGAAGTAAGAAGTGAAACAAAGGGAAAGAAAAGAAATGTTTAAAGAGCGTAGGACATATATACATGAACTAAATTAATCAGATATCATAATTAAGCAGAATCTCTATTTTTATCAAACATTGGTCATGAGATGGGCTTTAAAAATAAAATGCATGTGTGGTTGGGCTCTCAAATCTCTTAATAGGCTCTCAGATTGTCCTCACTATTATCCGAACGGAGTAACATGGGCTCCCAAATAGTATCCCGAAAGGGTCGATCTGAGTGAGAATTTTCGTGAGCCTGCACGGGAATCATAGTTCCACGAAGGCATTCCACTACTCATTCTTGCTAATCCTATATTGGGGTTCACTAATTACTTATTGAGATTCACTAATTATGTATAAAATAATAATTCATGGAGGGGTTCACCAAATATGTATTGTGGTTCACCAATTATGTACTGAGATTCACCTACATAGTGAGGCTCACCAATTACGTACAAATTAATAATTCTTCGTGGAGTTCACCAAATACGTAATGGGGTTTACCAATTATGTGTTCGGGTTCACCAATTACGTAGTGAAGTTTACTGAATACGTATAAGTTAATAATTTTTGAAGGGGTTCCCCAAATACGTACTAGGGTTCACCAACTACATATTAGAATTCACCAATTACGTAGTGGGGTTCACCAAATACGTACAAAATAATAATTCTTGGATGAGTTCACCAAATACGTGTTGTGGTTCACCAATTACGTAGTGGGGTTCACCAAATATGTAAAACCTAATCGCCATACCTAATAGGCGAATCGCCTATATTTAGCCCCTAAACACCATCCTGAAGATGCTAACGTATCGTTAAAGTCAAGCGTTAGTTTTATGCCTCTTATTGCCTATTTCATTCCTAAATGTCATGTATAAATAGGCGATCGCTAGTTTTTTAGCCTAATCGCCATTTATATGGCTCTAATCACCATTCTTCACAATCAATCGTACTTGATATTTTTGTAATTATTTACCGTATACCGGAAAAATCATTAATAAAATTAGAAAAAAACTCATTATTTCAAATCATGCATTCATGATACTCACTTATTATGTGAAATTAGATTGGATTAATTAAGAATTCCCGATGCAATTGAACACTTATTCATAAACTCGTCAAAATTTGTTATTGATAATGTTGTTGTGCTTTTGTAAGTATTGATCAAGATGAGTTTTCACCATATATAATTATGGGTTGTGATGTTATGATGGTCGGTAAATCCTATTTATCGGTTTGGCGAACACGTATAACCTTCAAGGTCAGATTCTATCTTTAAATCGAACATATCAGCTAAAAGTTTGAAATTGAATACTGAAATTTTAACTTCTTATTTTATAATTTATGACCCCATAAAATTTAGAAAACAACCTATTTACGCCATGTCATGATGGCATTTAGGTTCTCATTGTGGCGTTTGGCCCTAGTGTGGCGTTTAGGACCTTAATACTGGCGGTTTTCATGCCTATTTTGGTGGCTTTAGTATCTATTGCGGTGGTTCTAGTATCTATTGCGGTTCACCAATTGTGTACGGGGGTTCACCAATTATATCTATCATTTTTACATAGTTATTTATTTTCAAACACCTAAACATTATACAAACTTAGTAATTTTCATACACTCAGTCATTTCTGTGGCTTGATCATTTTCACAACTTAATCATTTTCATGCACTTAGTTATATTTTCATTCATTTATGCATTTTCACAAACTTAGTTATTTTCATATACTTGATCATTTTCATGTACATTTAGTAATTTTCACACACTTATTTATTTTCTAACGCTTGATTATTTTCACACATTTTCACATGTTCACACATTTAGCCATTTTCATACAATTGGTCAGTTTTACACATTTTCATACATTTAATCATTTTCACACTTAGCAATTTCACGTACTTATTTATTAATTTTCACACAATTAGCCATTTTAATCAACTTAGCTATATATATATATATACACTTGTTCATTTTCACACATTTTCATATAATGAGACATTTCCACATACTTAATCATTTTCACATACTTAATCATTTTCACATACTTAGTCATTTTCTTACATTTTCTTACACTTAGTAATTTTTACACATTTTCATATACTTGCTCATACACTTTATCATCTTCACACACTTGGCAATTTTTGTAACTTAGCCAATTGCACACACTTAAACATTTTCATACACTTAACCATTTTCATACTTACACATTTTCGCATACTTTATCAAGTCCATAAATTATATATTCACACACTTGGTCATTTTCACATATTTCCATGTAGTTGTTTGCTACACTTAATCATTTTTACACACTTAGTCATTTTACACATTTAGTCATTTTTACACACTTAGCCATATTTCCTTTTATATACTTACAGTGAACAATGACATCAAAAGGGACCAGTTAATTGTCTTTGACATATACTTGTGTCCAAGTATGAAATGTATACAATTAAAGCATGTCGTACCTATTTAAACTTAGCATCAAAACCTAAATAAAGATACCATGTTGACATCCTTCTTTTTGTAATTATTAGAGCAAATATTATAGTTGAGGCTGAATGGTGACAACTGGCAAGAAACTTCAAACTTGACATCCGCATCCCAGATAAATATATCCACCATCACTTCTTTTTTTTCATTTTATTAGGAAAAGAAAGACGAAAAAATTTAATTTAATGTTCTAAAATTAGTACGGATTTTAAGAATATTCATTTACAGATATATGTCTGTAATCAGTAAAAAAAGCATTTTGTCAATCTTAGAGTCAAAATAAGAGCTTTAAAGAGAAGGAATAAAAAAAATTAAAGAAACCCTAAATCACGAAACATGCAAATCGCAACAAGAGGAAAATAGAAATTGCAATGAAAACCTTAAATCAGAAACATGCAAATTGTAACAAATCCCTAAATCAGAAACATGCAAGTCGCAACCAAAAATCCTAAATAAAAAACATTCAAATCCATAAACTTCTCCAATAAGATGAAGAAAAATGATCTAGGACAGAGATATCGATCATACATGGGTATCGTTGAACTTGAAGGATTCTCAAACCTACCGAACCAAATCCCTAAATCGTGAGAAAAGTTTGGAGAAGAGAGCTCGATCGAAGTCGTCGAGGGAAGCTGTTGTGTATGTGACCTTGCTGTGGTGGTGGAGTCAACCTTGCAAAGGTGGTGAAGAGAGCTCGATCGAAGACATGATGAGAGGAAGAATGGAGAAGAGAGATGGAGCTCGTGTTTTCGAGATAGAAGGGAGAGAAGCTTTCGAAGAAGAGAGAGAAGATGGTGTTTTGTTCAAAGAAGAGAGAGCAAATGGTGACCGGTTGCAAATAAAGGGGGGGAATCACCGATTGGAATTGTCCTGGTCAGATCCAATGACTAGAATTTAATCTTGGCATTCATGCCATTAAAAAACTCATGGGAGATGGAATCCCTTCAAAGGCTTCTTTGGTAGCAATATATATCTAACATAATAGCAAGCTGATACCAAAGAAACTTCAAAATATTCTTCAATTGTTGGTGTGTATCCGTTGTGCAAACATTTAGCTTCATGAAAATAAGACCCTGCTTGCTTTTTTATCTTCCCAATGAAAAAAAAACAGGAGAAGAAAAGTAAGAGAGAATTTAGAGAAACAAGACCATCAAGCCTCATAAAACACATATATATATAATTAATGAAAGATTATAAGAGAGAAAATTTACTGCTTCTTTTGCATAATGAATTATAGTGTTCTCCTTTGCAATCCAATTTTTCTCTCAATTCTTCATAAGAATTTTATAAAACCTCCTAAAACACTTTCATGTATTCTGGAAGTTGGTCTGTTGCGCTTCTATCCCACTTATCAATTACATCGGTAAAGAGTACAAGTTCTCTAAATGTAGCATGCAAACCGTATATGTCATCCAAAATGGTTACAATTGCAGTCACTTGGTCAACATTTTCCTTCCGAGCGAATATTTGGACTCATGATTTATTCCTGCTAACCAAAAATAACTTTCGACAAGTCTATCTCTTGCGAAAGCTAGCTTTGTCGCCAAATCCAAATCTTTCCGCCACCTAATTTTGCCACAAATATTTTAGTTTTTTTAAGCTCTACGTACCATTAATCATGAGGGTATGTTTAATAGCGTTGGTTTTACAAGAAAATGTGTTCATGAAGTTTCTTTTAAATTGATTTTTATGTTTAAATATACAGCCAAATATTACAAATAGAATCTAAGAACTCATCAACTGTTTTTCTAGATTATTATAACAAAAAAGATTTTCGTAACTTTATTATAAAGTGCTAGCGTATATATGTGAAATTAGAACTTATATAAAGAAATATACTTCGTAAAAAAAAGATTTATGTACAACTACAAGCACAAATTAGAAAAAAAATAATGAATCAAATAAACAAACAAAGAACCATACAAAAAGATAGCATATGATGAAATTTTGGCTTGACTCTCTATTGATCTAAAGATGGTTAGACCAATTTTTTGTCTCCAGTGGACTTGCCAAGCTGTCGCAACGTGCATGCGATGCAGAGCGGCGATTGAAAAATCATTATTTGAAAACAAAAAAATTCAGAGTCGCCACCAATCATTTTAGGGCGTGGTTGATCACCCTATTTTAAAATCAAATATTTTGGTCTGCGAAAATTTAAAGTTGGTTCGGGAGTCATTTGAGTGTGGGGAAGGTATTAGCACCCCACACCACCCATTATGAAAAATGGTCACCAAATTTAATCAAATACTATCCAAATTATTATTTTTTAAATAATGTTATAAAAATTTAATTTTGAATGTCCCATTTGGTACATTTTACATCATAAAAATGACCAAATAAATGACATTCAACGGGTGGTATAAAGACCATTAAAAATTATTTTTTTAATCAAAGCGTTATTGGAGTTACTCTCGGTATCCTAAAAATAACTCCTCACTTCAGTAGTTCGAGAAATTTGGTATCTTAAAAATTCTAAAGTCTGTCATCGAATTTTTTTTTAGTGAAAACTAAATACAGAAATTTACAAAATTTAAATCAAATTGTTATGTTTTAATTTACGAGCGTCAATTCTGATGACAAAAGAATAAAATAATAATTACATACAACCGTGACATATGACAATAATCATAATAAATAAATAAGAAGAGATAACAACTATAAAGGGGAAAAAAGAATAATGGAAATGAATGTTAGAGATGATAAATTTAAAAAAAATATGTAGGGTGAAAATAATGAAACAAGACATGAAATAATTAAACATATATATATATATATACATATAAATAAATTAAAATAAACCATTAATATCTACTTAAAAAATAGAAAAATAAACAAACATAAAAAAAATGCAAACAAAGGGTGACGGTAGTTGGCCGGAGGTTGTTGGTGGCTGTATTGTTGGCGGAAGTTGCGATAGTTATGGTGGATATGGCCTAGATGAACTGTGCCCAAGTTGATGTCTAAGAAAATCGTCTTCGTCTTCTTTATTGTGGGAACTAGAAGTGAAAGAATTTCTGTCATGCATTGTAGATTATTTTTTATGGGTCAATTAAGTGAAAAATAAGAATATTAAATGTAAGAAAAGTGAAGAAAAGTGAGGGAAGACAAAGGGAAGGGAAGAGGGAGAATGCAAGATTTGTTGTAGAGATAAAAGAGATATATGGGAGAAGACAATTGAAGGAGAACAACGAGTCAATTAGTTAGGATTTATAAATTAAGATTCAACTTTTGAATAAAAATATAAAGAAGTTTAAGATTCATATATCTTATATCTTTCTTATTTTTGAGTTTGAATGTTTGTTTCGTCTTTAAATGGCTCTATCAACTTAAGTTTTAAAGTTTTACTTCTAGTTTTCTTTTCCTTTGTAATTGGTTATCTTTGTTCTTTAAATTTTACTAATCGGTTTTTTCAATTCAGCAGTTTTTTTTGGGAGGGGGGGGGGGGGNNGGGGGGGGGGGGGGGGGGTTTCAATTCATCACTAGTTAGTTAGTACATAACTTTTAATTAATGATGAATTGAAAAACCGAATATTAAAATTTAAAGAACAAACAAAGACGATAACCAATTACAAAACAAAAAATAAATAAAAATAAAACTTTAAAACTTAAGTTGATACAGCCATGTGAATATGGAACAAACATTAAAATCAAATATAAAATATAATATATATAAATCTTAAACTTCTTTTTGAATTCAAAAATTGAATCCTAATTTATAAATCCTAACCAACTGACTCGTTGTTCTCCTTCAATTCTCTTCTCCCCTATCTCTTTTATCTCTTCACAACAAATCTTGCATTCTCTCTCCCCTTCCGTCTGTTTTCCTTCAATTTTCTTTAATTTTCTTACATTTATATTCTTTTTTTTACAAAAAAGAAAAAATATATTAACAAAAAAAAAACACTAATACAAGGGGTATACCGACAAACAAAACAAACAATACACAGCCTTATGCGAAAACAAAAGAAACCAACAAGAAATAATAGACCAGCTAGAAATTAAAACCAACTAAACAAGAATCATCAAAATTATACTGTCTATTCTTGTTTAGGTACGAAAGCCGAATAATTCTGACAATTTTTGTAGTGATGAAAACAGTATCTAGAACCTTGCCAAGAAAAACCTCATATTTCTTTCCATGCATATGCAGTAGATGAAAGAAGAGAAAACATGCTTGGAGCTGACATAAGTAAAGAGATTGTTCCTGTTCAAATCAGACATCCAAAGAACAAGATCATCCCAACATAATGCAGCACACTGAGAGTGGCACTTAAGAAAGAGAGCATATAATCTATTGTTGGATCGGGTTTTAAATTTTGATGAAAAATTAATGAATCGTGATAATTTCATGGGTAGAATTTCAATTTTTTTTCATACAAACGTTTAATCCATTTAAACACAAAACCAATCAATGAACATCCATAATCATATAAACGTATCAAAAAAATATTGAAATAATTTATACATTTTCAATTAATATTCATTGATTTGGCGGGATCCAATTTCTATCTCGCGTTCTTCGTTCTTCGAGGAGCTAGCAATTGATCTTCGCACCAACAACCATCCGTTATAATCATAAGGATATCTCTCAATGATATCAATAAGAATTGAGTGTGAGCTCTCAAAATAATGATTGAAAGAGAAAAAAAATCAAAATTTTTCTCTTCTCTACTGTATTTCGGCAGCAATGATGTTTTAGGGGGAGAGAAACTCTTTTCTGCTCTGTCTAACACTTAATTTTTCTTAGGATTATGTTTACAACTCTTTTATATTTAATTACAAGATTTACTCATATACCCATATATACCAAACCAATTATATTTTCCATTCCATACACACCTATATGCAATGCTCACTTCTTTCCCTAGAGCCAAAATTGTGTTCAAAATCATCTGTTCAAATTGATGAATTAAATTGATCACACTCAATTAATTAATTAATTTCTTTTATTTATTAATTATCTAATAATTAAAAAATAATATAATAATTAATTTGAACAATAATTTTGATTTTCTTGAAAATAGTGATGACACTCATCATATATGAGCTCGAGAAGTGTGCATTTGTCCAAAACATGTTTTTGGGGCAACTAATGTTGTTTTTCATTCCTGTTCTTATGAGCTACTCTTCAGATCGAATGAACCCACATGAATAAATCTATGTGATTCAAATATCTGGCTAATCTATCTTCGTAAATTTCTGGCCTATTTAATTTCAACATCGTACGACTCCACTATACATTCCATGTCGATAAAACTCACGATTCATGTGTGCTACGTTTTATGTTTATGCAAATAAACATTTATATTTAACGGTCCATAGAATATTTTATGATATTACCCTTCATGAATTTCAGTAACAAGAGTGAGATATAAAATTATCATTTTACCCATCTAGTCACTATTTCCTTAACTCCTTCATTGATTGTGAATAATAAAGACATATCAGTGAAGTGTCTCATACAAATTACCATGTTTTATTCAATGAATCATGTCATCGAGTACCAGGCCTAGTTTATTTATTCACACAGTCATCAATAACTCCAACGTAGTTGAATCACGGTCCCAACAGTCGAGGTTTTGTCCACCAATTCGAACTTACTCCTTTGGCATATAAAAAATCATAAGTAACTAAGTCAAATTTCATATTCAACTAAAGATTAAGGTAATTACAAAAATATCTTTAAGGTGTAACAATTAGATTTAGAGCTAGATAAACGTCTTTGTTCTAAACTAATTTGTTATTTGTCTATTCAACATGTTTCATAACATGTTTAGGTCAACCGTTAGAGATCTACACTCCCATGCCCTAAGACCAGCATTCTTTGGTTCAACCTAACGGTCATAATTGGAGTCGATTGCCCAGTCGATCCTAAAACTACGAATAACATTCGGAACTATCTTAGAATAGTTTGTGTGGATGACCGCTCGGTCTTTACTCTTCTTACATTGACAATAGTTTCAAGACTTAAGTAAATTACAAACACACTTTAATTAAAGGAAACTTTCATTTATTCATAAAAATCAATAATACATAAACATAAAAGAAATAACTGTTTACTCATAAATGGTTATTACGCCCTACTTTATAAACATAATTCCAACAATCTCCCACTTGGACTTAAGTAGGTGTGTACAATCTCGTATCCCCATACCCTTCAGATGACCATAAAAGATTTTACTGCTTAAAGCTTCATGAATGGATCTGTCAAGTTGTTAACCATCGATATGTGTGTTACTTTAACATCTTCACTATGAACTATCTGTCTGATGAGTTGGTACTTCCGCTCTATGTGTTTGGATCTTTTATGGCTCCTCAGCTTCTTCGAGTTTTCTACACATCCATCATTATCACAATAAAGTGTCATGAGTTTGTCAGCATCTAGAATGACATCCAGAGTCTTTAGGAACTTTCTAAGCCAGACAACCTCCTTTGCAGCTTCAAAAGCCGCTACATACTCACCTTCCATGGTAGAATCAGCAATACAAGATTGCTTGATACTTCTCCATATCATTGTTCCATCATTCATGATGAACATTGATCTTGATGTGGATCTCTTGGAATCCTTGTTAGCTTGAAAATCGAAGTCAGTATAACCTGTCATATTCAGGTCAGTACCTGAATACACAAGCATATAGTTTCTCATTCTCCTAAGATACTTGAGGATATGATTGACAATATTCTAATTCTCGAGTCTGAGATTAGATCAGAAATGACTCACCATGCCTATTGTGTAGTAAATATCTGACCTAGTGCAAAGAATTGCTTACATGAGACTTCGTACAACTGAGGCATAAGGAATCTTACTCATGCCTTCCTCTTCTTGAGGAGTCTAGGGAGACTGCTCATTGCAGAGGCTGACTCCATGCTTAAATGGAATATACCCCTTCTTGGAGTCTTGCATACTGAAGCAATCCATCACCATATCAATATACGATGCTTGAGACAGTGCCAATTGTATGTTCTTCCGATCTCAAAAGATCTGAATACCTAGGAAAAAAGGTAGCTTCTCTAAGATTCTTCATATTAAATTTCTTTGCAAGCCAAATCTTGACATCAGACAATTTTCCAACATCATTCTCAATTAGTAGAATATCGTCCACATTCAAAACCAGAAAAACTACATTCCCTTCTGTATTAACTTATACACACAGGATTCGTCCACTAACTGCTCAAAACTGAAGTTCTTGACAGTTCTGTCGAATCTGATATTCCACGAACATGACGTTTTATTAAGTCCATAAATGGACTTCAGTAGTTCACAAACCTTACCCTCTTGGCCTTTTTTCATGAACCTGTCTAGTTGAACCATATAAATACGTTCTTCGAGTTTGCCATTCAGAAAAGTAGTCTTGACGTCCATATGCTAGATTTCATAATCGAGGGCAGCAGCAATGGACAAGACGATTCACATGGATTTAAGCATGGCCACCAGCGAGAAAGTATCCTCATAGTGAATATCTTCCTTTTGGGTGTAGCCCTTAGCCACAAGCCTAGCTTTGAATGTCTCTACATTCCCATACGAACCTCTTTTCTTCTTATAAATCCATTTACACCCTATGGGATTTATCCCTTTAGGAGGATCTACAAGCTTCCAGACTCCGATCGAGTACATCGACGTTAATGGCTTCTTGCCATAAGCTTACTTCAGGACCAGCCATAGTGTGCGAGTAGGAAACAGGTTCATCATGATCTTTATCAAAGACTGTCATCAAGACATCTCCATAAGACATGTACCTGTCAGGTTGTCTCACAACCCTTCCAATATGTCGAGGCTCCATAGGCTCTGGCTCCTGCTGTGTTTCTTCCATTATTGAATCTAGAACGAGTCCTAATGGGGGAGTCAGTATCCGTCCACTAATAATTCTTCTAGCACAAGTGTATTTCTAGGATTCACACTTCTTATATAGTCCTCTTCAAGAAAATGCACATTTGTGCTCACGAATGTTTTCTTACTGGATGGACTATAAAAGACGTATCCCTTCATTTTCTTGGGATATCCTACAAAAAGGCATAATTCTGATCGACTGGCCAATCTGCCTGTATTCGATCTCAGTACGTGTGCGGGCATCCCCATATCTTAAGGTGGCGTACAAACAACTTTTGTCCACTCCATCATTCATATGGTTTACTAGGCACTGTCTTTGACGGAAATTGGTTCAGAATATATGACGTTGTTTCCAAGGCATATGCCTATAATGAATCTAGGAGAGATGAGTAACTCATCATGAATCTAACCATATCCAATAGAGTTCGATTCATTCTTTCTGACACACCATTTTGTTCTAGAGTGCCAAATGCTATAAGAAGAATACCTTCTTCCTTAAGAAAGTATTCAAACTCTGCTAGCAAGTACTCTCCACCATGATTATTGCTTCTCAACCATAACTTTGTACTCTTCGCACTTTTCAAAGGTTTCAGACTTCTAACGCATTAGATAAATATGTCCAAAATATGAGTAGTCATCTGTGAAGGCTACAAAATATTTATAACCTCCTCTTTTTTGGATATTCAATGGCCCACATACATCACCATGAGTTCGAGGAATTGAGTTACTCTTTCACCCTTCGCCAAAAATGGTCACTTGGTCATTTTACTTTCTATGCATGATTAGCATATGGGTAGTGATCCCACACTTAAAGTTTGTAATGGACCATCATTTGTGAGTCTTTTAATCCTGTCTAGGCTAATGTGACCAAGACGCAAGTGCCACAAGTAGGTTAGATCAATTGAGTCAGACTTTAACCTTTTACTATCCCTTTATACATCAGTATTTACTTTAGTGTCACATATCATTGAAACTTTTGGTTTTACATAGAATAAGTTATTTATCATGCGTGCAGTAGTAATTTAGCATTCATTTCTAAAAATACCAATATCATTATCAATAAAATCTGTAAAAAAAATTCCTTGCTAAATTAAACTAGCTATTGAAATGAGGTTTTTCCCAAAACCCGGGATATAATAAATATCACGAAAAACCAAATAATTATTCTCAAATAACAAATTAATAGTTTCAACTAATACTGCCGATACTAGTGCTCCATTCCCCCAATGAAAATTGAACTCACCCTTATTAAGCCATTTGGTTTCCCTGAACCCCTACAGGGAACAACAAATATGGTTAGTGACTACAGAGTCTACAATCCATGAAAAAGTAGAGTCAGTCACAAACAGGTATCGGTAACAAGTAATGTACCTTTGGATTTCAACTCATTGAGATAATCCGAGCAGTTGCGTTTCCTAGTGACTTCGTAATGATGATACTTGTCTTTCGACTTGTGCACTTTCACAGGGTCCTTGCCTTTCGTAGCTTTCGAGTTCTCCTTCTTATCTTTCTTTAGACCTCTCCTGTGTTTCTTTTTGGCGTCAGAGGTGGAAGGCGTACTTTCAATAAAATTTGCCTCTCCATTGTTCCTCTTTCCCTTCAGAAACAGAGCTCAGTAGCTTGCAACTCCTTCATAAATTCTAGAAGAGAGTATCTCAACTTATTCATTGATTAATTAAGTTTGAAGTTCTCAAAAGAACCTGACAGGGTCCCGAAGATCATATCAACTTGAGTATCGCCATCTACCTCAGCTCCTATGATCCCTATCTCATTCAGATAACTAATGATCAACGTCATATGTTCTCTGACAGAAGTTTCAGGTTTCATCCGGCAGCTCATGAAATTTCACACAGCAGCCTGTTTGGCTTGACGACCATGATCCTTGAACATTTTGGTGATGTTCAACATCATATCAGCGACGGTCTCCATGTTCTGATGCCGTTGTTGCAACACATTGCTAACTGATGCAAAGATGTAACACCTGACGATCTCATCAGAATGCAGCCAAGAAGCATAGATATCCTTTTCCTCTTGAGTCGATTCATCAATAGGCTCAAGGGGACAATGAGTGGTGAGCATGAACTTGTGCTTTTCTACCGGCAGAATATGTTTCCAATCCATGTAATTTTCACCAGTGAGTTTGTTTGTATTCAAGATTGTTGAGAGTGAGGATAATGACATGATTATTGAAAAGAACAAATAAAATAGTGTAAATAATTACTTAATCATTTAAGAAAGTATGATGCATGATGCAAATAGTTAAGTATTTAAAAAATTGATAGTTCGTCTCATCTAGGGACAACGCTCGAGCTACCTCTATCTCATCATGACTCTTCTCGTTTGGTTAACGTTTCTCAAGATGTCACTATATTAGCTCAACCAATCACCAATGGTTTTGGTCACCTTAGCCCCATTGACTAGCACCAATGAGAGATTCAAATATGCTTCGATCTAAATGTTTAACCAACACATCATCTTTAAAGGTTGCTATGGACAAACAGTCCGTCTAGGAATGATCCTGCCTCACCACTTCCTTTACAAAATTTAACTTCTGAAGCAACTCAATGACTCAAAGCGACATGATTTCCAAGTTTCTCCCACTGAAGAGAGGACCGCTAGGGAGGCTCTAAACGCTTTATACATTTTGAAAGCAAGTTTTAAAAATTATAAACGTTTATAAAATTTAAATCTTAATTTAAAATTTGCAACTTTTATAAAATTTGCATTGTGTTTGAAATTATAACTCATTATAAATTTAAACTATAATGATGCATGTACATGTTACATAATAATTTGATATTGGCATATTCTTAATTTCTATATGGCATGTTATATGAGAATACGAGATTAATAATAAATTATACTAACATCTCTATGGCTCATTTCTAATTATAACTTATAAAAAGAATAATAAATTATAATAATTTGAAAACTATTCTTTATGGCGTCCGTAATTATCTCATTCTCTTTCAAGAAGGCCCACCCCTTTGTAAACCTTCACCAATGTCCAGTCCCATTTTCAAAATTCAAATTTCAATTTAAAATTAACTTTCCAATAAGTTTTTACTTTGATAAAAAATTACCAAGTAAATTAATCAATTGATTTATTTTAAAAGCAATTTACAAAATAAATTCTAATCAATTAGTGTTGAAAAATTACCAAATTAAATAAATCTAATTTGTAGTGACTGGATTGGGTTTGGAATCAAATCTCAACAAATAAAATCAAAAGTAAAAAAAAAGGATTTGCAGAACGATCTATAAAACAATTGATACAGTTTAGTTTGAGATTGATTCCTTAATTAGTAGTACTTCTAGAGTCCACTTCTTCCCCATACTACGAGTAAAAGGGAAAAGGTAAAGATTACCATTAAAGCAGCCCAAGTGAGACTTACTATATCCATGTGAATTATGTCCCCTATCGCAAAAGAATTATTCCATTATTGTTCACTAATAATAGTGGAATCTCTAGCACAGAGTCAAAAAGAGATTCGGGCACCATTGATGAAAAAATCCAATAAATCGAATTATAAAAGTCCCTCTGAAGTATTTTGGGCAAAACAACACTTGCTCAGTACAAAACCTCAACAGGTTTAGTGGGTCCACGCCAGTCTAAGGCCCAACAGGGTCTTGTGCACGCTAGGGTTTTCCTAAACCCTAGGGTTCTTAAGTGTCACCGCCTAGGGTTTCACAAAACTCGTGTCGGATTTTCATGAAATTTAATGATACAACTCTTGCAAAATTAAATTACATAAAATCATATGCTACAATTTCGATGTACATCAACACTAAAATTGAAAAATAACATCTAGAGTCAATCGATCGGGATCCATTCATAAAACACATTCAAACATGCTTTGAATCAACAATACAAAAATTATTTGCCAATATCGTCATATTAATCTATACATAGGTTTAAATAAAAAATATGCATATTCAAAATCCATAGGATTTGATACCAATTGTTGGATTGTGTTTCAGATTTTGACGAAAAATTAATGAACCGTGACAAGTTCATGGGCAGAATTTCAAAAAAAATTCATACAAATGTTTAATCCTTTTAAACACAAAACCAATCAATGAACATGCATAATTATATAAATGTATCGAGAAAATATTGAAACAATTTATACATTTCAATTAATGGAGAATTTCTGAATTGGCGGGATCAAATTTCTATCTCGCGTTCTTCGTTTTACACAGAGCTAGCAATTGATTTTCGCACCAATAATCACCTGTTAGAATCAGAAGTATATCTCTCAACGATATCGATAGTAATTGAGTGTGATACTCTGAAAACAATGATTGAAATAGAAAAATCAATTTGTTCTTCTTCCCTACTGTATTTCAGCGGCAACAATGTTTTGGGGGGGGGGGTGAGAAACTCTGTTCTGTTCTGTCTAACACTTAGCTTTTCTTAAGGTTAGGTTTATAACCATTTTATATTTAATTATAAAATTTGCCCATATACCCCTACATGCCAAAAACTGAAATTCCCGATTCCATATACACTTATATGTAATTTTCACTTCTTCCCTTAGAGCAAAATCTGTATTCAAATTCGTCTGTTCAATTTGATGAACTAAATGGATTCCAATCAATTAGTTAATTATTTTTTTATTTACTATTTATCTAATAATTAGAAAATAATCGAATAATTAATTTGAAAATTAATTTCAGTTTTTACTAAAATAGTGATGTTTTTGGGTCAACTGATGTTATTTTTCATTCATGTCCTTACGAGCTACTCCGTGATCGAATGTACCCACATGAATAAAACTTTGGGATTCAAATACCCCTAATCTATCTCCATAAATTTTTGAGTTATTTAATCCCGGCATCGTATGACTCGACTAAAAGTCCGATGCCGATAAAACTCTCGATTCATGCGCTCTACATTTTCTGTTGATGCAAATAAACATTTATATTTCATGGTTCACAGAGTATTTTATGATATTATCCTTCGTGAATATCAGTAACAAGAGTAGAATGTAAAATTACCATTTTACCCATCTAGTCATTATTTCATTAACTCTTTTATTGATTGTACATAAGAAAGACATATCAGTGAACCGTCTCATACAAATCACCATGTCTTATTCGAATTATAGGACACATTTATATGTATNTATATATATATATATATATTTATATGTATGTGTATATATATATATATATATTTATATGAATTATAGGACACATTTTACAATTGCTAAACATTCTTGTTTAATAGTCAGATAATTCTTTGCTAGTCCTTTCCAAGTATCAGAGGTGAATCTTAATAATTATTCCTTCTGATTATGAGGATTTACCTGTTTGAGAATACCTCCATAACCAAGATTGGAGGCATTGGTTTCTACAATTTTATGCCAGGTAGGATTTGGTAAAGCTAAACAGTGTAATTGTTTCATTTTCACTTTAATATTCTTTACAGCTAATGTCAGGTCTGGTGTCCAAGGAATAGGTTTCTTTTGGGACCTCTTATTCAGAAGAGCAGTATCCTGTGCTAATTATGGATAAAAATCACGGATATAATTCAGACTCCCTAAGAATCTTTGTAATCGTGTTTTATCATTAATCTCATCTGAAAATTTAGAAGCAAAATCTATACTACGATTAATAGCAATAATAGTGTCCTTAGAAATGTTATGGCCTAAGAATCAAACAGTTGTTCGGAACAATTTCATTTTACTAGCAGATAAAATTAAACCCTTTCGTATAATAACATTCTTAAAAATATAAAGATGCAAAATCTAGCTGATCTATGAATGATGAGAATATTAAGATATCATCAATATAACAGATAATAAATGCAGTATAAGCATTAAAGATATTATTCATGATATGTTGAAATTCAGATGTACCATTTTTCACACCAAATGTTAAAATATTTCATTCATAATGGCCAAAGGGAACGGTAAAGGAAGTTTTATACCTATCTTGTTCAGCTATCTGGATTTGCTAAAATCCTAATTTCAGATCAAATTTTGAAAAGATCATTGAATCATAAAGTCTATCAAGTAGATCTTTTTTGTTCGGTATTGGATATCTAATCCATTGTGAAGCATCATTCAATGGTTTATAGTTGATCACTAATCTAGGTGATCCTATTTCTATCTCAGCATTTTTACTAACATAGAAACCAGTACAACTCTAAGGAGATTTACTGTGTCTAATTAATTTTTCTGTAATAGGGATTCAATGTCAGTTTTGCAGAGTTCTAAATATTCTTTTTTCATCTGACTAAATCTAGATTTAGTAGGAATATTCTTTTCATTGAAGTCTGGATGGTATGGTAAGAAGATGAGGTGTTTCTTCCTATCCCAAAAGGCATTAGGAATGTCATTACATATTTTAGATTGGAATTTATGGAGAATTGTTTTAATTTTAGTCTGTATGATAGGTTGTTGTAGACGTTGATCAATTGTCAGAAGGTGAATTTCTTTCTGTAACAAATTTAACTGATTGGTTTTATTATCAATCAGATGTCTGATGATATCTACTTCTTTGGTATATGGTTTGGTGATATATTCAAAATTAATATCAACGGTATCAATTACTGTATGGATTCCAGAGGTATGAATTATGGTGATAGGCATTATCGAGTTAAGAAAAGGATTGCCTAAGATAATGCTTTGTGTCATATTCTTGATGAGCATAAATCAAGTAGGTATGCAAACTCCCTATTTGCAGATAAGCGCTTATGGTATCTTATACTGAATTCTCATGGAATTCCCACTGACGCTTGTGAGGGATTGGGTGGTTATATGAAAGTATTTCAGAAGGATTAATCCTTCATGTATGCAGTTCATATCTACATCATTATCAATTGAGACAATGGCGTTAGTAATGATAAAATCAGGTTTGATTACTAAGGTAATCTTAGTGTACCATTTCTGGAAGGTGATATGGTTCAAGAGGAATAAGTATGGATTATTTCCTGTGGCTTGATCTGGTGAGATCTGAAAAGGCTGATCTGGGGAGGTCAAAGTATGACTTTGACTTTAACTAGGAGATGGTTGATCTGGTGAAGTCAAAGGTTGACCTTGACTCTGACTTGGTTGATCTGGTGAAGGCAGATCTGAGAAGTCTACCGGGGTTTTTCTTTTGCTGTAGACTATTTCAGAAGATTGAGATCCTGAGAGAGGATTTGGTTCGCAGTATTTAACTGCTGAATTTCTGATTTAATTATATTAATTTCCATTTTCAGATCAGAAATGGTTACAGGTTCGTGTGGTATATAATCCTATTGAATGCGGTTTAACAGTTCTTTCATACTTTAATTTTCTACGGGTCTAATCTTAGGAGTGGAAGATTCCTTGTAATAGGTTTCCAAGAACTTGAGTTTCATTTCTAGATCAATTATTTGGTCGGCTGTGGCGAGACGAGATCACTGGGTATCAGTTAAGACATTTAGACCTGGTCCATTCAGATCTAAACTGTTCATCTCAACTATTGCCTTCCAATAATTGGTTCTGTTATGGCATTGCAGGTTTTAGAGCTGCAACAAGGTTGGTCAGGTTGTTCAGATGTGGAAAAAAAGTCAGATTCAGATGCAGAAATATATGCAACATCATCATCTGAACTGGCAGTAGAACTGTCTTCAGAGAGGCAGTTTAGAATCTTCTGTTGAGTTTCTTCATCGAGAGATAACTCATGTAGTTTCTTTTTGAATTTCAATCGACATTTTTTGGCAAAATGTCCTGTTAAGCCACACTTATAGTAGATGGCTTTGACTTTGCTGTTATGTGGTTTCTGGTGTGGTTGAGAATTATGTTTCAACTCTTTATGTCTGAATTTATTTTTAGAAAAGTATTTCTTATGCAGTTTAGAGGGCTTAGAAGGAGTCCTATGAGGTTTGGCTGAAGAAGTAGTTGGATACTGGATCTTAGTATCGTAGGGAAATTGGTTACAAAATTCACCTAATTCTTTTCGGTTGTCAAGATTCTGACTGTTCATCATATGTTGTAATTTCATATCATTGCATAATCCTAGTCATTCTTTTATGAACAAGGAAATGATATGTTCATATGTATACTGATCATAAGGAATATCCATTTGATCATGCTTATCTCAGAGTTTTTTTCTTACTCTTTCAGCAAAAAGACTTGGGAGGCCATTAATGAACTTTGCCTTCCAATGTTCAATGTTTGCATCACCTCTCTGCATTACTTTCATAAGAAAGACGTCCTTGTACCACCTGAAGTGGGTAAGAGATGGGCATCTCAGATTTTGGAGAAGTTCTATGTGACTATCAGTATTGACAATTCCTATGCCAAGGAAGTGGTGGATAATGGATTGGCCAGGGTGTAACAAGCATTTTTTGTTCTCGTATGGGTACCAGTAATCGGGTCAATGTTAATTTTGAAAGAATTGAAAATTTCTTGGCATTGACTTTCAGTGAGACAGTTGTCCCACCAGCTTTTCAGAGTTCCTGTGAATCCATTGACCAGGAACCTGCAGATCTGATGATCTGTATTCTCATTCTATTTACACACAGAAAAATACATGATCATTCGATGAATGGTCTCGAAGACCTGATATTCTGTTTTACGATCTATGTTCCATTCATAGATGGTTTTGCCTTGATAAGATTTCTGGGAATGAAGAAAGTCTTCTTCATAAAAGATATATTGAGGAGTAGTTCTGAGATAATAATACCTACTAGGCCCAGTTAATGCCAGATGAGTAGTAGTACTTTTAGAATAGCTAGAAGAGAGTTTATTGATGGAATCATCAAAATTCTTCTGAATGTCTAAGATTTGAGATAAAGAATATTCTTCTGGTTCTTCAGGAGGAGGTGAATCATCTTGATTCATCATATTTAGCTGTCTTGAATATGAGTCAGGCGTGGGGCTCTTGTCAGGTGAAGAGATCTTCAGATTTTTTTTATCGTACCCATAATGGTTTTTACGAAATCATCCTCCTTCTTACTGAATTTTAATTTAAAATTCTGAACATCTAAATGAGGCTTAAGAGTCACGAGTTCAATTACCATTTTGGTTTTTCTGGTGGAGGAGTTTTAGCTTGTATATCCTGGATTTGCGACACTTGATCCTCTATTATTGTTAACTGTCTTCCTACTATTTGAAGGAAGAGGTTGGTGTAATTGTTCTGTTTTGTTAAGGGTAGAATATCTTTGACCTTAACAGGGTTTTGATGGTTGGTCTTTTCTGGAACCTCAGTATAGGGGCTAATGACCAATGGTTTCTGGTTTTCTTGTCCTGGAGCAAGCTCTAAGGATAAGGGTGGTGGATGTATAGCCTAGTAGGTTCTACCACTAGTGGTGATCCATGTTTTCTGTATATTCGATAGAACTTGAAACTGTTGGTCATCTTTGAGTTTAACTCTTTGGGTGAGCTGGTAATACCATTCAGGGAAGGACTGAAGGCGTTGATCCTGTTCTAACTGGAAGTAATATAGATTTTTCAGATCTAAAAGATGTTGAGGATTATGGTTGGAAAAATACCAATATCTAAAATCCTTATACTTTGGTTGCATGAAGTCCTGGTGAAAACTTTGTCTTAATACACTATTGGGTGTAAAATCCATTTAAATGTTGAATTGCATGTCACTGGCGGGTGGGCTTATTGGCCTTCTGTTTATGGTGGATTCATACACACCATGAGGAATCTGATTATCACTTATGTGAAATCCTCTAATCTGATCTTTCGGGGGAAAAGAATGATCAGATTACTCGGATCCAAGAGGGTCAACTAGGGATGCTCGAGAGGATTCTGGTATTTCTACCTTATAGGGAGGAATACTACGACTGCTTAGACTAAAAGGGCTTCTGGTCATAGGCATAGGTGGTTTCTAAAATCGAAGATAGAAATTTCCTCCTTGAGTTTAGATGACATCTTCGAGGGATTGTCTGATGGAAGGTCTAGTAGGGATAGCCTGAGGGATTTGCCAGGTGTTAGGAAAGGTGATTTCAGACCAGGGAATCATACGGGGAACAACAACTTAGCTGTTAAACGTATTAGTATCAATAAGGACTCTATATCCTTGCTCACTTTGCTTTCTGGTGTAAGGATTTAAGGCTATTAGAACCTTAAGATGAATCCTGAATAGGATTGCAAAGGGAGATGATCCTGGTAAATAATCATAGCCATAAGATTGAATTCTTAGTTCAAGAACTTTGGCTAGATTGCTGTCAGACACTGCAATACTTAATTCAGATAAATATTAAAATAAACAGGTCCATGAGATAAACTAGTCTCTATGTCTCCCATAGGGAAGCTTTCCAGTTCAGACATCTACCATCTCTAAGGGTGCACTGTATGTTGGTGTTTTATCCTGGCAGAGTTAAATGTTTTAATGCAATTTGTACTAAACCTATATGCACATACTTGTATTTTTACATGGATGGATATAAATCATGCAGATGCAACAGATATATGACATCATCATTATGTTGTAATGGAATGACATATTCAAAAGTTTTAATGATTTTGTAGCTAGTGAAATCAAATGTGCCAATTTTATAAATTGTTTCGGGTTTTACCTTTGGTATAGTCCATTTATCTAAGGCTTCTTTTACATATTGATATGCAATTAACTCGGTTACCTCAAATGTGGAGGCTACAGTATTTACTACGGATGTTATACATGCAGACCTAAGGTCAAACATGTGTGTGTGTATGACCATGTATACCTAATGTAAAGAGAATATAAACAGTACTATAACCAAGACTAATTATAGCTCTGATACCAACTTACGGCTAACCAAAACCAAAATGAGGAATCTGATTATTGCTGATGTGAATTCCTCTAATCTGATCTTCTAGGGGAAAAGAATGATAAGATTCCTCGGATCCGAGATGGTCAGCTAGGGATGCCCCGAGAGGATTCTGGTATTTCTAGCTTATAGGGAGGAATACTATTGTTGCTTAGACTAGAAGGGCTTCTGGTAAGAGGCAGAGGTGATTTCTTTATATTAGGGGCGTAAGAGTCATTTTGTTAGTTAAAAATAATGACCGAATTTGAACCGTAGGATCACTTTGATCTGGGTCATTTATTTAGCTGTGAAGATAGATTTGAGCCGTTTCACTATTTTAATCTGAGCCGTTGACTGAGTCATATATACTTCTTCTTCTTTAGTTTTAGGGATTTTTTTCTCATCTCCTCTCCTTCTCCTTTCTTCGGCAGTACTATTATGGCTTAGGGTTTTTTACTCTCCTATTTTGCTTGTTTTTCGCAGGTTTTGCATGAAACTCTGGTCCTCCCCTTTTTTGTGAGAGGTTAATTTCAGTGTGGTGGCCAGTGGTGGAGGTTTGAATGGCTTTAGTTTGGCTCACCCAACAGGTTATTTTTCCACGTTTTTTTTGTCATCTCTTTTAAAATTTCATGTTTGTTTGGTTAATAGCGATTAGTTAGGATTTTTTCATTTTCTTTCTTGAATGACAGATGTAGTTTTCTTGTCGTATTCGGCGGTGAGGTAAGATTTATGATTTTTTATTATTTTTTACTTTTTGTATTGCGATTTAGCGTTGGTTTCTTATATGATTTAGCGTTGGTATTTTTCAACGAATTGTTGTTTTTTCTTTATTTGTTTGGCTGCTTGTGGCTGATTTTTTCTTTGGTAATCGCAAACTTAGTTTTGATGGTTTGTATTGTGAGTGTTATAGATCAGAACAGAGGTAAGCTTTAGTTTAATTTGTGTTTTCTGAGTCAAAATAAACGGTTGTATATCTGATTAGATTGCGTTCTATGTGCCTTCACGTTTGTGATTCTGTCGTGGAAGTGCATGGACATAGGATTGAGTTTTTGAGTTTTTTAGGGAGTGGGCAGTCACGTGTATTCATATATTAAGCTTTGTCTCTTCACGTTGGCTGTTAGATTTGGTTGTCAGAGGTAATAATGATTATCTTATATGATATTTTCAATTTCTCTATATATATGTGTCTGCTAATGATGTAAATTATGTGGATTTCAACAGATAATAGCCTATTTGTGTGTCTCTTTCTCTCTATTTTACTCCATATCTTTGTTCTGTACTCTGAACCTCCTGTTTCGGGCAGTAAGAGACCTGAAGAAGATGGTCAATGAGTGATTGTGGCTGCTGGAGACAAGGTAAAGTTATAGTATACATAATTTTTGCTTGTTAGGTGTTGGATTTGGTTGTTAGAGGTAATGATGATTATCTGATCTCATATTCTCAATTTTTTAGGATTTCATGGGCGTGCAACAAGTTCTTATCTTGATGGTCCATGATTGAGATTATTAGAGTCTTTTATCTAAAATTGATAACAAGAAATTATTATAAAAGTTTCTTCTGTAGTTCTTGTTGGAAACAGATCATTTTAGAGTATTTGTATCATTTTTGCTATTGTCTCCTCCATGATTGATCTTGCCGATTGAAAAGCCTTTGAAGGTCTCTCTTACTATCTATAAGTTAGTATTATGCTCTTGACTTTTATGCTTGCACATATATGTCTTACATCTAATGCTTTCATTTTACAAAGTTAGACTTCATAATTAATTGCAAAAGTTTCCAAGTTGGGACATATAGGTGCTTTTACTAGGATGAATTGTCAGTTTTAATATACTTCACCTTGAATATTGTTGTGTTACAAAATTTCCAAAGGTTGGACCAATTAGTGGAGAATACATTGACGCGACTTTAAAGAATACACGACCATCTGCTTATCTTCACGTTTATCATTACAAGAAAATAAACGCCGATTACGGTAGTAATTTATTTACATGAATACATGTCTTATTTCTTTTTTGGACAGTGCTTTTGATGGTTGTTTCCAGTTTTAAACATTTGCATTTATTATTCCAATTACAAGAAATATTGGACAATGTTAATCTTCTTCAAGTTCAATAACTTAAAGTCTTTTTTAGGTCTTTCATTGTTATCATATTGGATGTAACATAGGTTGTAAGAAAACACTTCCATTCGGTCAAATGATGCATGGCCAAATGCTTGGAAGATGTAGGATATGAAGACCTACCATTTGCTTATGCTTGGTTGTACGTTTTGTGGTTATTTAAGGTTCTTGGCATCTTGACCTTCCTATGCTTTAGAGAGTATTTGAAACCTTCTAATTTTGGGGTTTTAATTCTCACGATCTTTGAAAATTTTAATTCCTAAAATATTTATTTTTCTAATATGAAGATATTTACTTTTAAAGGTACATTTGGACATTTTAATCATGTATTTGTGTAACAAAACACATATTACATTTTTTAGATATTTTTCTTCCTCACAATCATATAATTTTATTCTAAAAGTACAATCTCGTCTATATAGAAAACTGTATAAAAAGACGGATATTCTTCATCAAGGGATTCTATGATCAGGTTATAGATGAACATTTAATTGACTATTGACTAAATAAATAGCTTCAACTATTAGAAAAAAATGTGAAATTAAGTGAATAGTAATTTTATTTGTATCCTTCCATACATAATAAATAAAATGAAATATATTTTTCAAAAGCCTCGATTCTTAGAAATGCATGATAAATAATTTTAAAATCTAATACTACAGAAAACAACGAAATGCTCCACTCTATAATTTGCCTACGACAGCTTACTCACAACCTAGAGCATCTTTGTGGGATGTAAAAATGACTCTTATCCAAGACAAGGGTTTTTCTGTTATGAAATCAACCACTTTAAATACGATCATTACTCACATCAGAATACACTTCAAATAAGTTCATTGCACTTACGAAATTACAATGATGCTTTATCACTCATAAGATAATTCACCGTTAAGAGAAGCTTTATGAATCTTTTTCTTCTCACAAATTGAAGTTAATCTTAAACCTCCCATTTTATTTATAATATTGTAAAAAATATTGTGTTTTTTGAATTTTTAGATGCACTAAGATATTAAGAGACCGTTAAAAGTAGACTTCTCAAAACTTTTTATGACATGGTTTCATCATTAACAAAACCCAAGAATGTGGAAACTACAACACGAATAAGATGAATATTTAAATTTGATCCAAAAAATTACGTAGGTGTCCATTGTAACCAAATACATCTGATGAAAACATATTTTAAAACCTCATCTCAAAAACTGGGCAGGAGATCTTAGAACACTGAGCAAAAGTATAATTAACTACATTCAACTAAAACAACCCATTCAACACAATGGTTAATTTATTTTTAATTAGATTTTTATTATTGAAATAGAGATTTGTGTTTTCTCCACAGATTATTGGTGTTTTATAGTGAATGTTAGGAAAAAAATGTCAATTGATATTTTATTAACTTTGTGTAAAGTAGATTTTCATCTCTTTCCTAATTACAATAACATAATGTTCTGCAAACAGATATAGCTAGATTAAACATGTCGGTATTAAAATATGTGAGACATTGTATGTTTCCTCTGTACATGTATATATAATAACGTAATTTCCTCTGTACATGTATATATAATAACGTAATTATTGACTTCTAATTAATAAGAGATATATTTCTTCCTTGGCAGTTAAACATAAGCATTTTCTTCTCTCTACATTTCCTTGGCTCCCGCTAGTATGGCTAAACAACTGGACCATTGAGTAACTGCTCTCTAAGACTACTGAACAATCAGTCCATGGGGATAGACCATTGTTCCACGGGGGATTCTTACTCCACTGCGGATACTGACCTTCTTTCTTCGAGGAAGACTTCCAATGCCTTCATCGGAGCAAAAGCGGCAAGGGAAGACGCCGGGTAGTACTCTAGGGTACTAGAGTACTACCTTACCCAATTATGGGAGAAGAAGGATTTTTATTGCATAACCTCCTACGGTTTGATTATTACTTCAATCAACAATGGGTTATGCATTCACTCATCGTGCCCTTCTACGAACGAAGGAACCTATTAATTATATGGTCATCGCTAGGAGATCGCCCGGTAAACACATCAAAAATCACCCACGAATAGTGTCGTAATGGCGATTGAAGCGTCAGAAACAGCCAATGCGCTTATACCATATCAGTAGCTCTTAAGCTACTGATATGGTAAGATTATATTTTTCAAGCACGAAGCTTCGTTATAAATTATTTACTCTTAAATTTTTATTAACACTCTCAATTTTATCACTACGGCTTAATAAATATTCTTTTTTTTAACCGTAATGTTTTTCATGTGACTGTTGGACATGAATCATGATCAAAGATGTGATTCATTACGAAATATTAGAGACAATGGAACGCTAATATTTACTAATTCTGTGAACATACTGATATACAGTATGTAAGGACCGATGAAAACCTTTTCAAATGACGAATTGGTCATTTGATAGAGATTTTCATCCTCTTTAGCTTTGCTTAAGATTCATCAACGTATGATGTCAACGTTTAGAGGCCCAATCAGTTCATAGGTACAAACCTTTACATGTCCACCTATAAATGTCTTTTCCTTCTACAAAGCATTATTCTAAAAGCAAGAAAGCTTATGTTCGATAAGATCAACTCAATGACTTAATCCGCCTATTGGATGTTCATATATTCAACCCAAGACATAAAATAGACAAAAAAATTAAAACGAAAGAACTTAAAAAACTCAAGTGAAAGATTTAATTTTTGTTACTTTTTGTCATTAGTGCTATCTAAGTGATGTAATAGATATATTTATTGAAATTGTGTAGTGATAGGAAAACACTATAGTTATTTTGACGCTATTAATTTATTAATGTATTTTATGAGTTTTTTATGACAAATGATAGCAATATACTTGTATCCAAACTTTTTATGATTCTTTTACTTATAATAAAAAATAAATTCTTGAAAATATAATCAAGTAATTTGTTCAACAAATTTTGAAAAAAAAAGATATATCTTGTTTATATTGTTTGTAGTTATATTTTTATTGTGGTTGTGAATCTAACTAAATCATATTTTGTTTTAAGGTTAAGTGTCTTCGCAACAAAACTCCAATCATCTTCAAACTAGATATTCACAATTATCCAAAGAACAGAAGGAAAACAGTCGCAGGAGATGTAGAGAGTATTACGCTAGAAAGAATGCATTATCATGTATAGGTGATGTTCATGATAATGGAAAAAGAACTTTAAGCAAAGGCTTTTCAATGATCAAGCAGATTCCTAGTGATATTTGTATTCATAGTGATGTTGATTTGGATCAACGTGTATATAACGCTCCTTTCAGTTCTCAAGTTACTGCTATATGGGTTGTAGATTCTACAACTTATAATCATTCAACTCGTGATATTATTATTCAAGGTAAATCTAGGTAAAAACACAGGATACAATATTATTTTGGATGTTATGACCCTCTACAGTATCCATTATTGTTTTCCATTTGGAGAAAATGGATAAAAGGATTAATAGGAGAGATGAAGAACTTTTATGTATGGAAAATTTGACGCTTTTGGAAAAAATCATATTAGAAGAACAATTAATGTGGAATGAGGTTCAGTTAAAGAGGAAAAAGAGAAATATGGTTTCTTGTCGTGAGGATTATTGCTATAAACTTCAAATCTGTTCAGGCGACAAGTCTATGCTAATACGTTCCGGTAGACTTTTCCAACAATATATAGTAGACATGTACGTAAAACTTGAAAGTTCAAGGCTTGATTATCTTTGAAATCAATATAATGAGATAAGAGCTTTTTTGTATTAAGAAATACTTGATAGTGTTCATGCTAGTGAGCGAGATGCTAATAAAATTGGACGAAGAATCATTCTTCTCGCATCTTTTTTTGGTGGTCCTTGTGACCTGCAATCCAAATTGGTCTAAAATAAAAGAAAAAATGACTTCAACTGAGGAGACTCAAAATAGACCTGATTTATTGAGCCGTATATTTCATGCAATGCTGGAGGAATTAAAAATTGATTTATTTAAGAAACAAATCCTTTGGTCCTGTGGTTGCATATGTGTATGTTGTGGAATTTCAAAAAATAGGTCTCCCGCATGCTCAGCTTCTCATTATCCTCTTTCAAACTTCTAAAATCATTGCACCAGAATCTTTCGATAATTTCATTTCCGTTGAAATTCCAAGTTCTCGTAAAAATCCTCTTTATCAAGAATGATAATCAAACACATGTTGTGGACCATATGATTTATTAAATCCTTAGAATGTCTGTTTGAGAAAAGATGGAAGGTGTATGAACAATTATCCTAAGGTATTTTGTAATGAGACTACACAGAGAAAAGATGGATATCCGGGCTATAGACGACATGATGATGGTACGATGGTCATTGTTAGAGGTGCGAAGTTAGACAATCGGTGGGTTGTGCCACATAATCCTTATTTATTAGTTAAGTATGATTGTCATATAAACGTAGAATTTTGTTCAACCATCAAAGTAGTAAAATATTTGTATAAATATATATACAAGGGGCACGACTCCAATTGTTTTTCGTCTATCGGCAGCAGATGAATCTTCTTATATTGATGAAATTAATTCATTCCAAAATGTAAGATGGTTCTCCCCACCTAAAGGTATTTGGAGAATATATTCGTTCGTGTTGAATGAAGTTAATCCCGCAGTTATAAATCTCCCACTACATTTTTCGTACAAACAACTTGTGTCATTTAGGAAAAAAGACGACTTGATTAATGTGTTGAATTATGAATTTCGCTCAACGACAATGTTAATAGGATTTTTTAACATGAATAATATTAATGAGCATGCTAGAAGGTTATTATATAAAGAGTTTCCGGAGCATTTTGTGTGCAATGAAAGAGATAAAATTTAGACTCCGAGAAAACAAGGTCATTCTATTGGTCGAATAGTTGCGGTTAATCCAATGGAAGGTGAATGTTATTATTTGCATTTGTTATTAAATCACATAAAATGTCCTACGTCATTTGACGATCTGCTTACTGTTGATGGTGCTGTCGCTTCATCATTTCATGACTCTGCATTACTCAATGGTCTTTTAAATTCGAATTTTGTATAGATCAATGTTTAGAAGATGCGTCGGAATATCAAATGCCAAATGCTCTTTGACAACTTTTCGCAACAATTTTAATATATTATAATCCATCTGATCCTAAACGGTTATGGTTGAGATTTGAACAACTACTTTTATAAGATTATTCTAGAATGTTGTTGACTCCAAATATTGTGAGAATTAAAGTATTGCAGCAGATAAATATGTTCCTCGAATATATAGGAAGATCAATCAAAGATTTTGGATTATTTGATGAGAATCTAGATTCTGAAGTTAAAGAAAATAACTTGAAAGAAATAAATGAAGAACTGCAAATTATTGTTGATGAAAAAGATATTAATGCAACGGTACAAGTGAATTTTGAACAGAAGTGTACGTATGATCCAATATTAGAGAAAGTTTTTCAAGGAACTTCAGGAGCATTTCTTATCGATGGACCTGATGGTAGTGGGAATACCTTTTATATCGTGCTATTATTGCAACAATAAGATCGAAGGGTTTTGTTGCGCTTGCAACATCTTCTGGAGTTACGACGTCTATTTTACCTGTGGTCGTACCGCTCACTTAAGATTCAAGATACTTTTAGACGTTATAGAAAATGTCAATTGCTCTGCCACAAAACAATCTGGTCTGGCTCATTTACTAAAAATTTCTAAAATGATTATTTGGGATGAGGCTCCGATGTAAAAAAAACAATTGAAACACTTGATCGATTACTTCAAAATTTAAATGATAATTGTACAATATTTGGTGAAAAATTTATCGTGTTAGGAGGTGGTTTTCGTCAAGTACTTGCCGTGATTCCAAAAGGCTCTAGATATGAAATCATTGAGTCCAGTTTAGTAAATTCCTATTTATGGCCGAAATTTCAAAGGTTTCATTTGACTACGAATATGAGATCGTTATTAGTTACTAGATTTGCTCAATATTTATTATCTATATGTGATGTAAATGAGAAAATTATGATCGACGATTATATTGAATTGCCAAAATCGATGCTTCTTCCATATACGAACGATTCAGAATCAATAAATTGTTTATTAGATGCAGTTTTTTTTTGTGATTTACATGAATTTCTAAATAATTTAATATCAATGATGAATAGATGTATTTTTACTCCAAAAAATGAAGACGTTAACGAGATAAATGATATTCTCATACAACATTTTCCTGGTGAGATAGTTAGATATTATAGTTTTGATGAGCCTTTAGATAATTATAGCGATAAACTCCCAATAATTTTATGAATATTTTGATATCTACTGGGTTTTCTTTTCATGAATTATTATTAAAACCAAATTATCCAGTGATGTTAGTTCGAAATATTAATCCATATGAAAGTTTATGTAATGGAACTAGATTAATATGTTGACAATTCAAACAAAATATAATTGATGCTAAAATAGCTATTGGACATTACAAAGGAAAAATAGTGTTCTACCTAGAATTCCATTTATACCTCTCAATGATGAGAAATCTTCATTCCCGTGTAAACGAACACAATTCCCTATTCATTTTCAGTTTTTCTATGACAATAAATAAAGCGCAAGGTCAAAAATTAGATTTTGTTGGTATATATTTACCTCGGTCTATTTTTTCTCATGGACAATTATATGTTCCTTTATCTAGAGTGAGAAATTTATCATCTGCGAAGATATTAATTCATCCAACCAATGAAAAATATATTCGTACTTATTCATACACAAAGAATGTTGTATATGAAGAATTTTTATCTTTAGCACGTGCCACGATCTGTTAGTTACAGAAATTTTAAAGCTGCACAGTACATGTATTTTGGACTAGAAACTAGGTTACAACATGTAAACCCTGTCATACCTGTAGGTCTCTAAATAAGCTTTGATTTTGATATCTTACGGGGCACGTGGTTCCACCCATGTCAAAATTTATGTCCTATGAAAGTTAACATGCTCGTGTCACGATCCGTCTATTCCAGAAATTCTATAGATGCACAGTCTACATTTTTTTACTCGAAGCTAGGCTATGACGGGTAAACCCTACCGCATATGTAGGTGTATGAATAAGCTTCAATTTGATATCTTGCGTGGCACGTGGTTCCACCCATGTCAAAAGTTATGTCCTACGGAAGTTGACATGCGTATGCGATAATCCTTCTGTTACACCAATTCTAAAGCTGCACAGTCCTTGTTCTCTGTATTCGAAACTAGTATGTGATAGGTAAACCATGTCACACATAAAGGTCTCTGGATAAGCTTCGATTCGATATCTTACAGACCACGTGATTCCACCCATGTCAAAAGTTATGCCCTACGGAAGTTGACATGCACGTGCCACGATCCGTCTGTTCCAGAAATTCTAAAGATGTACAGTCTGTATTTTAGGCTATGACGAGTAATCTCTGTCGCACATGTAGGTCTATGAATAAGCTTCAATTTGATATCTTGCGGAGCACGTGGTTCCACTCATGTCAAAAGTTATGCCCTACAGAATTTGACATGCGCATGCCATGATTCGTCTGCTATAGTAATTCTAAAGCTGCACAGTCCGTGTTTTTTGGACCCAAAACTGGGCTGCGAAGGGTAAACCTTGTCATACCTGTAGGTCTCTGAATAAGTTTCGATTTGATATCTTACAGTAAAATGCTATTCTATCATAAGTAATATTCATATAAACAATATCTTTATTATATTTAACATAATTTCCCTTATATAAACAATATAAGTTCTAGGAGTATGTTAATTTTAAAATATATTGCAGGAAAGCTATGGATGCTGGAACGAGAATGATAAGAGAGATCATACCAAATGTGAGAAACTGGACTGTAAAAGCCATTATTGTAGAGAAAAACTTATCTAGAAATGCGTGGAATAGTACTATGACATTACAAAGATTCGTACTAGCTGATGAATAGGTAAGTATATTTATAATGATATTAAATAAAATATTTATGATATGCATATTTTAATTATGTCATTGTTTATTTTACTAGGGAGCGAAAAGTCTGATCACGATATTTGGTCATGATATACGAATCATACGTTCTTCCTTGACTTTAGGAGATATATTTTATATATCAAGCGCTTGTCCAATTCTGTAGAGCAGATTATCGTATTACTGAGGATCCCTATCATTGAACCCTAAATGCAAGAACTGTTATTAGAAAGACAACATCAAATGAGAAAATACCACCAATTGATTATCAGTTTGTTTCACTTCGTAATATGTCGACGCATGTTGATTCCATCCATTCAGTTGGTAAGGGATAACATTTACTTATAGTTTATCATTTCTTACATATTTTATTACATTTCTATTACAGATTTTAAAAAAAAAAGTATTTCACTATTATTATGTAAAGTATTATGTGATTTTGCAGACGTACTCGTGGTTGTATTAAACGTCATACTTGCAAAGACAATCACTACCATGAATGGAAATACTATAATTTGTGAACTCATAGTTGTCGATGAAGGGTAAGTCAATTAAATTTAGTAATTATAAATTATAATTATTTAGATTATTTTCTATTTTTTTCTATTCCCTTATGTTTCTTATAGACTACAACCAATGATTTTAACATGTTGGGATCAATTTGTTGACGTTGAATGCGAAGCAATCGTACAAGAAATAGAATGCCAACCGATAATCCTTGTAAGATGTGTGAGAGCATCATCATTTCATAGTATTTGTGTATATTTTTTTTTTGCTAATTTAGAATAAATTGATGAAACATAAAATTCTTAATAAAATATTTTTATTTGCAGATATTTCATTGTCAACAAAACCAACTTCCTCTCTAATGTGAAATACCACAGTAGAACAAGCAGTTGAACTTCAGAGATGATTTGTTTAATTTACTAAACTTTCGTTTAGTGAAATTTTGATATTCTAACTTTCATATTTTTTTAAGATTAAAGGAGCGTTAGCCATAAAGGACAACTTCAGCAAATAACTCGCGATCAATGTCCACAATTGTCAATATATAATCCGGATCAACTAACATAACATCGGATAATAAAGATCCAACAAGTCCCAGACATACTGGATATGATATTATTTTTGAAATTTTTTATTATATGTGTGTTTTGATAAACAAAGAATTTATATTAATATGTATTTACAGCATACAAGCATCTGGACAGAGGCAACAATAACAATTTCTAATGAAAATCAATGATGTTGGTATATGGCATGTGATAATTGTAATCATGCCACTGAGGCCATGTATCAAGTTTTCACTATAACTATTGCCAGAAGGATGGTGCTATAGCAACACCCAAGTAAGATATTAAATTATAAACTCTCTTCTATAGTATTATTCATCTTACTTGTAATACATTATAAAATTTTGTAATAGATGTCATGTGAAAGTGTCACTGTCAGATGATACCGGTTCATCCATAGTGACTTTATTTACAAAATTTGCTGAAAGTTATTTAGGTTGCAATGCAAAATAACTAATGGATTTTGATAAAGTTTCTATTGTAATTAAGTTTATTTATATTTTACATGTTTGATAATATTTTCTGAAATATTTATCAGGACAAACCTATTCGACTAAGCACAGTTGCCCAGACAATGAGTAATGGGCCAAAACACGTATTAATAAAATTTCGAAGATATGAACAAGGAAATGTTAGATATAATATCGTCAGAGTGTCTGAAAATTTGGACAGTTCGTCACCTGTTGAGTCATCTGCGTCAACAGGTCTGACAAATACTTCTACTGTTAAAATAGAGACAGGACACTCGTCATCCTCTACATGACTAGAATCACTATGTTTAAAATTTGTTATAAATAAATATATGTAAATATTGTCTCTTGTAGGATTAGACTTATTATATACATGTTTTTGTAGTTTTTAATGTATATATAAATAAATTATGTAGAAAAAGAATATTCGTCATCTGCTAGATGAGTAGAATAACTATATTTGAACGTTATAAATAAATCTATGTAAGCATTTTATATTGTATGATTATGTTTATTGTATGTATGTTTCTATTATTGGCGGCACATGCTTAAAGTAAATGTTCGACATGAAAAAATTTCAGAGAAAGCTAACAGGGGTTTCAGATAAGAAGTATATATTATATAAANATAATTATTATTTATCTTAACTTTCGTTATGTAAATGTATATTATAAATTATACCGAAACATATTATTATAATCGAGTGCGTGCGAAACACGTGCCGTAGTTATGTTAAAATCTTGAACTTTGACTTTTCTCAGTGCACCTTATTTTGACTTTTACCCATTCCCTGCCAAATGCTTGACGTTTCGTTATTTTATCAATGACTTAGATCTGTATTTACCTCAATGATTTTATGTCATTATATATTAAAGACATTAATATGAAAAAAATAAGTCATAATCTGAATACTTGTCTTATCTCATGTTGCCGCTGCATCATTGACTCCGGCCTTCTCCAGCAGTAAGCTAATTGTCAAATCGTTAATTCTATTTGAAATTTTTTTAGTGGAATTTTCTTAGCTAATTCTTAGGGTACTCCTTTTATATTCTATGGAGCTTTGAGTTCTATGTACCCAAGATTTAGCTAAAATACAAGGATCCTTGAATTAGTAAATGTAAGTGGTAAAGCTCATAATAGAATCCGTATTTTTAGCTCATTTTTAATGGTTCTATGGAGTTTTGAGTTTTATGGTGTCTTTTATATTATTGATTTTGATTTTAAGAAAAAACATTTATCTCATGATTGATGAAAATTTTGTACCATGTTAAGTTAATGTGATATTAAAACCTCATAACTAGTAATTGTTAATAATCACATGTAGCAAAAAGTTTTATAATCTAGTCAATACTGTAAAAAATCATTATTAATTGAAGGATGACTGTTGAAGCCGATTCTATCAACAATACACGTATTCGTCGTATATTGCTAGAGATCTGTAAAACACAAACTAAAAATCCAAAGAACGAGGATGATCGGGGGTGGTGTCCTCTCTTAAGTGTCTCCAATGTCTAAGTTAGTAGTCTAGCAGAATTTTGGTGGAGGTTTCTTAAATGGAGAATTGCTTACCTTTCTTCTTGATTGGTGGGGATATTTATACATGAGATCCACTAGGGGAAGCGTGCAGAAGAAGCTTGAATGATATGACATCTGGCCCTTATTAATGGGTGAAGGCGGCATGCAATGATGATACTGACGTTGGATGCTTTCCTAGACACCCATGGCTAACACTTTATTAGCTTAGGAAGTATTACCTCTTAATCATTAATTAAGTACTTAATAGAATAAATAATAATAATTTTGTTAAAAACGTTAATCAAATGAATTCCATTTTTTTTAAAAGCTTATCTATATTAAATTCAAAGTTCTTAAATAAACAAAACTAGTAGCGAAAACACAATCAATTAGTAACCATTTATTTGAAAGCTAAATATCTAAATAAGAATGAATAATTCTAAAACACTGTCTATAATCTTTATTTAAAATATTCTACTGAGTCTAGTCCACCCACAAGATTTTACATACACTTAACAGACACATGCGTGTCCAAGTTCGGTTAAATCATATGACATAAGTCTTGTGTTTGATATATACTTTATAAATCATTTTATCAATCTTTCATCTACTTTAGCTATCCTTAAAATTTTCTTTACATTCTTTCACTACATCCTTTCCTTATATTCTTTTCATTACATTTTGAGCAAATTCACTTGTGTAATATTAAGCCAATCAAACGTAGTGAACCATTATTACGGAACATGTTTGACTACCAAATCCTTGGTAGTATCGTTGAACATGTCAAATGACTATGCATTAATATATTATCATTTACCATTAACATTGTCGGGTCCGTCAGTTCCACCCTGTCCCATTTTTCACTCACCCTTTCATGGCATAAACATACACCTAGTCTTTTAAGTTTCTTAAATTTCCTTAATATTTTCATTTCATAGACCTTAACGTGAAAGCATATATGTATTCTTTTTCATTATCATAACGATATACATACACATAATTAATAGCACAATAACATACAATTGAGCGTAAATTTTCAAACAAGAAAACTATCACATAAGAGAGATTCACTTACAAAGAATCAAGTGAGGAGCACCACGACTACGTGTAAATTTTCAGCATATAATAAACATTTAAGTATGTGTAAAATTCTACTTACTGGGTGTCCTTAACTAAACCAATTGACTAGAAAATGTTTCGAGTTGTTAACGCTCAAAGAGTCAAAACTATTCAACTTTATATATTAAAATCTTTTATTAATTTCACATAATCATTGAAAGCAGATATAAAATCAGTCTTAAAGAAAGAATCTTAAAATTTTCAGATTACACAAGGTAATTTTAATAAGAAATCCTACCACACCGTCCAACTCCATTTGAAAATGACTTGAAACTATGAAATTCCATTCTTAACATGTCTGTACATATCCGATTTTTTAAAGGACAAAAATAATATTTTCATTCTTAAGGTATAACGTAGATCTATGCAAGTGATTTCTTCTTTTTAGTTATTTCTTTAATATATATAAAAGATTATTGCCCATGCCATCTCAATCTTTCTAATTTATCAAACTAAACACCCACTGCCACATTCATAACCGTGAGTTTCCAGAGCATTTTGTTTTAAGGAATTATTTTATGCTTTAATAACATCACATACCAGAAAGAACAACGTTCTCTCAATAAGGTATTTATTAGACTAGAGGACGAAAAGGTTAGGCAATAAACAACTTAAACAATAGAATCAAAGGACTTAGGATATCAACCAACCTCGGTTTCTTGCTTAAACCTTGACTTATTTCAAAATCACTCCAAAATATCTTATTTTCTCATACAAAAGAAGAGAAAAGAGACAATAAAGCAGATTGACGCGACTAACAAGTGCATAGGAAAAATTTCTATTATTTTTTTATAAAAGTACACACCCTTTGAGATTTATCTAAAAGATACAGATATCTTTCTAGTTTCAAAGACACAAACCACTATTCACATTTATTTCATGAACAAAAAACTTTAAAATCATTAAATATTCACCTAAAGGCGTTTGATTATTTTTTAGTACAAAAAATACCCTATTGAGAGAACGTCTATCAGAGGTGGGTGAGAGAATTACTGCTCAGAGGCACGAAGGGACCAAGCAGTACCGGGCAGCCTTGGAATAGTGGTTGTGACTTCCCCTGCACCCCCTCCTCAAGAAATGGTTCTCTTCAACAGGGATAGCTCTGGGCCAACTACAGCCTAACTCCTGGAAAGCTCTGGTGGGATGTTGGTTCATGTGGAAGCTCTATTGTGGTGAGGACTTCACCTTGGAGGAGTTTGACTTCTGTTCCAGCTGAAGTCTCTTCCTAAGAAACTGAGCGAGACGACTCCTCCTCGAGACCTGGGCTGGTACTACATTAGTGGTAGGATTCGGGGTGTGAAAGAACTTGTCAGCGACATTCTGTCCTGGTTCTTGATCTCTAGGTTCTAAGAGACCCGTCCTAGGGACTTAGGGTTTGCAAACCTGACGCCTCAGGTTTTTGGAACTACATATGAGACTGTGCAATGGGTACGTTTACGCTTAATCTTGAAGTTAACTTCCTTTTTCCCTTGTGCAATGGGGAGACAAAAGCCGAAGCGACTCTCAGCCCACTTTCAGGCCCGAATCCTTAACCTCACTGAGCTCTCCATGGACTAACACACTTATGGTGCCCTTACATGGCCTGGGTCCCTACTCCAGGCTGGGTTTTATCTCGATCTCGCAATGGACGTTGTACTTGGGGTTCCTGACAAGGTCTACTCATGGGCTTGAAAACGGAGAGTCTTGATTCCAGCATTCCTAAGATCCCTCCTCTAAATAGTACGATATGTTGTTTACATAATGTTTTGCTGTTTTCTATTCGCAGACTTACTGTCATCGCTTTATTTTTTTGTAGAAATGGTTTGAGTTGCTCATTTCTCGAAAAATCCTTGGAACAAACTCGACGCTGCCATGGCATAAAAAATGGAGACCATTCGGTCTACAATGCTGGGGAGGTCGAATGGGGGGAAGGTTCCTCCCGCATCTCCTCCTTCTACTCTTATGAGGAGAATGGAGAATGATGAGGATGTTACCACTGGGCTATTGGGGGTTATGTGTGGATTGACATTTTGATATGAAATTATTATATTTTTTTTATAGTTGTTCATTTAAATTATTATTTTTACTATTACAAGAGGATTAAAATCATAGATAATGAATAAAATTGTCAACAACATATTAAAATATGTAATCTTTGATGAATGGATGCTAATACTGTTCACTAAACATTATGAATGTGTGTGATCTAGATCCAGATCATTGATGTGGATAAATATTTTAGTGAATGTATTTTATATAATAAGATTATGATATGACCGATGTGAATTAATATCTTTATTAACGTGTCGTTTATCATAAAAATTTAATACACATCAATTCGATGATCATATATAGATCACTTTGAATCTTGAGTAGTCATGAACTCCTATGCATGTTTACTGGATCTTTTGATTCACTCATTACGGTCTGTTTGTGAATCGGGCTAGTGACTACTATTTTGGAGATTCAGTGATGTGGATGGCTAGGGACATGATCTTACAAGATTTGAAATCTAAGCTTTTCTAACGGATCGTATACTGGTTCTTTTAACTGTTAATTTTAGAACTGAATGGTTATTGAGTTCAAATTTATAATAAGATTATAAATTAGCCATTCACTAGTGGATTAATGGTACTTAAGGATTAAAAAGTAATTAGAAAGGTAAAATGATAATTTTGACTAATTCTAATTTACGAACAAATAATTAGAGGATATAACTACATCAAATGATTATATCAGTGGACTATATGAAAATACTCTATAAATACATTCTATAATTTCTAAGAGTACAATTTCATATTTATAGTGGAGTAATAATAGAATAAATAAATAAAATTATTTAATTAAAGAGTTTAATTAATAATCTGGTTGATTGGAGCTTAGGATTATAGGTACATAGTCTCCCAGTAACCTCTATACTACGCTGTCTAGGGTGTGAATATTTCAGGACATAGAAAAATGANATATATATATATATACACACACACATAATTATCGATAAGTGAAACAAAATATCTAATTTGATATTAGAACTGACAATGGACTAGAATTTTACAATAACTAGTTTAATGATATATGCAAGAATTATGGCATAAAAAGACACTATAATATTGTAAACACTCCTCAACAGAATGGTCTTGCTGAGAGGATGAATAGGACACTGATAGAAAATGTAAGATGTATACTACTTTATGCTAAAATGCCTAAAAGTTTTTGGGCAGAAGCTGTAGCTACAGCAGCACATCTAGTGAACATAAGTCCTTCCACAGCTAAATACTTGAAAACTCTAGAAGATATGTGGAGTGGAAGACCTGCAGATTACTCAACACTAAGAACTTTTTGCTATCCAGCTTATGCACACATAAAGCAGGATAAGCTAGAACCTAGAGCATTAAATGGAGTGTTTTTATGGTATCCTGAAGGTGTTAAGGGCTACAAGATTTGTTGTAGTGATGATAAACCATAATGTATTATAAGTAGAGATGTGGTATTTAATGAGGCTGAGTTGTTTAAACCAAAGAAAGAAGAAGCTAAGACCTCAAAATCTGATGTTAATGATGATAAAACTCAGATTGAGGTGGAGTTTGAGAATCAACATGAAGTAAATACATAAGAGACTTGAGAGCAACCTATGATTGGTGAAAATCAGGAGCTTAATGACTACAACCTTATAAGAGATAGAGAAAGAAGGAAAATAAGAGCACCACAAAGATATGGATATACTGACACACTGACGTCTGCGCTAATAGCTGCAGAAGTGTTAAATGATGAACCAATATCATTTAGTGCAGCCATGAGGAGTGAAAATAAGGAGGAATGGATGACAACAATGAAGGAGGAATATGACTCATTAATGAAGAATAAGACCTAAAAATTGGTAAAAAGGCCTGAAACAAAGAGGTAAGTATGATGTAAATGGATTTTTAAACTCAAAGAATGGATCACAAATATCAATCCAACAAGATTCAAAGTCGGGATGGTTGGTAGAGGATTCACACAGCAAGAAGGAGTTAATTTTACTGAGGTCATCTCACCAGTAGTAAAATACAGCTCCATCAGACTCTTGCTAGCAATGACAGCAAGTTATGACCTTGAATTGGAACAAATAGATGTAAAAATAGCCTTTTGTATGGAGATTTAGAAGAGCAAATACACATGAGACAACCTGAAGGCTTTGAGAATAAGGGTAAGTCAGATTGGGAATGCTTACTAAAGAAATCATTGTATGGGTTAAAGCAACCACCCAGACAATGGTATCTAAATTTTGATGATTTTATGCACAACAATGAATTTGTGAGAAGCAAGTATGATAGTTGTGTATACTTCAAAATACCAAAAGGAATGAAGTCATATACCTGTTATCGTATGTGGATGACATGTTAATTGCATGCAAATAAAAATATGAGATTGAAGAGTTGAAGAAACAGTTAAACAGACAATTTGAAATGAAAGACCTTGGGCTTGCTACAAGGATACTTGTTATGGAGATTGTGAGAAAAAGGGAGGTTAAAACCTTAATGCTCTAGCAGGAAAGGAACACTGACAAGTTCTCAAATGGATACTAAGACATTGAAGAGAACAACTTCTTATGGGTTATTGTATTGTGGGGTTGGTAAAACACCAGATGTAGTACTTCGATATGTTGATACAGACTGTGCAAGGGATTTGGAAAAGTTTAGATCTACAACTGGGTATATTTTCAGCTTGGGAAACAATACTGTCAGTTGGAAGGGTTCTATGCAAGGGATTTGTATAAGATAGTATCTACAATTGGGTATATTTAAGCTTGGGAAACAAGTGTCAGTTGGAAGGCTTCTCTGCAACCCATAGTTGCATTGTCATTAACAGAAGCTGAGTACGTTGCTATGGAAGAAGTAGTGAAAGAGGCTAAGTGACTGAGAGGTATTCTTATAGAGTTAGGGTTGATTCAAGACTCAACCATTATAAGATGTGATAATAAAAGTGCTATATACCTTAGCAGAAATCAAGTATATCATGAAAGATCAAAGCACATTGATATCAAGTTTCATTTTATCATAAATGAAGTTGCAAATGGGCTTATGATCATTGAGAAGGTTTCTTCTAAGGAAATGTTGCAGTTATGTTAACAAAGCCACTGTCAGTAGCTAAGTTCAAGGATTGTTTGAGCTTAACTAGTATGAATATTGAATAATCTAAGAAGGAAGGCTACCATCATAAAGACTGGAGTTATGAACCAAGGTGGAGAATTGTTGGAGCTTAGTGATTCAAAACTGAATTTAGAAATGATTGTTAGTTGGCTTGGATATATAAGACAGTTAAAGGAGGTTATAACCAGAATAGCTTATCACTTAGTTACAGTTAGTTAGTTATCATTAAAACTAATAGCTACACTTATAAATCGTAGAAAGCTTTCGAGTGAAACCGGATGAGTTTCTTATTTGTTTTTATCATAAAAAAAGAAGCTGTAATTGTGTACTTTGATTAGTAATCAAAAGATATTTGTGTGGTGGCTTTCCCGTCGAGTTGATTCTTAAGAATCGAACCACATAAACACTATGTCTTTTACTTTTTATCTGTTCTTTCTCCTTAGTCCATTTATGAACATTCTAGTTCATAAACTCAGTAAGTTTTAAGTCTGATTGCAGTGAATATATTGGGCATACTCACCACAGTTCATGTCAGGTCTTCTCATCAGAACCGGCATATCTAGTAAAAATTTTCCAGTACATATTATGTTGAATATCATGGACACTTATTTCAATAAAGAAAGAGTCATATTTAATAAATTGTATCATATCATCGTTCCACCGAAAAGTGTAATGGAATATCATCTAAACTGTTTTTGTTTGAATTTTACTTTTCAACTGTCTTTTTTCTCTTTATTTCACATTTTAAAATTTAAAAATAAATGTATTCATTTTCTTTATTTCTTTTTTTTATGAGATGATACATGGGTTGCTTGTGGGTTTTTGTGTGCTAGTTAGAGAAAGAAAAACTTGGATCTCCAAGCTTTACATGGTCATGCATTTGGATTCTAAGGATGTTCAAGTACTTGATTTCTATCTAAATCTTAGTGATTGAGGAAAATTCTAAAAGTGATGGATTGATTGATGAAATCTTTAAGTTTTGGACCAATGGAAATTCATTTCTTATTTCCATGTTTTTCACTATGAGTTACGGTGTCATCATCAAATTCAATTCCTGATCTGAAATGGGTTATCTTCAACTAAGGAGCATATATTTTTCTCAGCTTCGGATATCTTCAAAATAACCCATCAACGCCTACCCATACCGGAAGAGCTCTGTCTGGTTTCAGAGGGAGGTGGAGCTCACCGAATTTGGTTCTTTATTTTTTCAGTCCTGATGGAGCTCAAAAAACTTCCTATGTGGTGATTCTGGTGAGTCCACCTTATGTGGCAAGCCATGTAGGATGCTAGGTGTAGATTCTCTTAAATTTTAACCACCTTTTCACAGGTCACTCTCCAATGCTGGGATTTTTTTCCCGACATTGATGTTGGGATTAATTCTGGCCGTTAGATCTGACCAGTATGATCTCAACCATTAGATGGGTTTACGGTCAAATTACTTTGCAACTAGAGGAACATGTAGCCATCCTTCTTTCCCTTTCCTTTATCATTTCCTCCTCTCTCCTTCGATTTCCCCTTTCACATAACCAAAAAGCCCCTAAAACTCATACAAAGCTTAGCCGCTTCTCCTTTCCTCCTCTCTCCTCTGGCTTCCCATAACAAAAAATTAGGGCACGTGAATAACCCATTATCGAGCAAAGCCTCCCTCCCTCCCTCCCTCCCTCCCTCNTCCCTCAGACCTCACGAGTTCACCTTAGAGTTCCATCGCCAAGAATTCGTCACTACCATGAAGGTTGTCGTTGCCTCAACCAAACATCCAAAGCCCAAATTCGGATTCACCTCCTCCGATCTAAGGGTTTGCAGAGAGAATCAGATGGGAAATGCCATGAGTGAGAGTTGAAATTCTTCACTTTCTTTGAGATTGGCCGACACAAAGTTTTTCTTGACGGGCTATGTCTGACCAAATTTGAGTATAGGGTGTTGTTTGACAACGTTGTGAGGGTTAATCTCATCTATAAGAGTCTTATCGAAGTAGAGGGTCTCTCTCAGGAAGAGCTTTTTCTATGGCTGCCTATTAAAGGCATTATCATTGATCACCCAAGTTCTGGGATCATATTGTTTGACATCTGGCTTGCTCACAAGCAGCTTTCCTTGTCTCTCTTTGAAGATTCGCAGAATTGTAAGCCTGAAGGTATTGATTTTTGGGTCACTGTTTTTTTTTAATAATTGTCTTAATTTTTCTGGGTTTTTTTACCTTGTGTTTGAATTTCTACAACCATTTGTATGGTTATGGATCTGTGATTATTTTGGGTCTTGTGCTATTTCTGGAATTTAATTGTTTTAATTTCTATCACCCATAGCTGATCATTCAGAAATCGAAACCCATTCCATTATTTTAGTTTTAGTTTCTCAATTATTGAAGAAAATCTAGATTTCTTTCCTTCAAACTCTGCAATACTTGAGAAGAAAATAGATTAAATTATCAAACTAAAGGCCAAAATAGAGAAAGGAAAAGAAATTACTGTGGGTAAGCCAAATAAGGCATGTAATAGTCTTTTTACTGTTTATTTACACTTTATTTTTATGAACTTATTAATATAATGTTGATTTCATGTTTGGCCTATCAATGGAAATTCTGCAGGTGCTTTGAAAAACGGCCATGTGAGGAAGGAGAAAGGGATTGAGTCTCTAAGGTAGAAGAGCCAATGGCAGTCTGTGAATTTCTTTTATTTTTTTCATTATTTCTTATTATTTTACTTTTGTTTATTATTGATTTTTTTTGTTAAATCATGAGTCTTTTATTTTTTTAGTCTTTAAAACTTCAAACATATTGTGAAACATATTTATAGGCACACCATTTTCATATATGATGAAAATGAGGAGCAAAATGGTGACTATTTTTGCTGTAAATCTCATATGTGTGAGAAAATTGAGGTGTTTTATGATACTTGCAGTGACAAGGTTGTAAGTCTTTCTCTACCGTCACTTTTTAAAGATTTCCTATCATCTCCTAAGTCACCCTTGTAACCTAAACATTCATGACAAATGAGAGAAACTAAACTCGAGTGTATGTATAGATGTGGTCTTTCTTATATGTTGTGAGTACCCATGTTTCTCTATTCCTACTAATCTATAACTTTTGATCTAGTCAACCGAGGGGATAAAGATGGAATGTTCTCCATTGGTCAAACCCTGAGAATCTGTGTAGGTACACTAAAAGGATACATTTGTCGGGTCATAGCCATTCGTCTTACAGATGTTATAGTGAAGCTTGATTCACAGCAAAAGGTTCTTACAGGTTCATTAATGATCTATTCTTTGTTCAGTTGAATATTGCTCTATAGTAATTTCTTGGTTCAAAGTTACTTCGGTTCTATATATTATCTAGTTTTTATTTATTTGTTTTGATATTATCTCTCCCTCATTTTCTTTCTTTAACTTGATTTTCTTCTGTTGCTTGACCGGAAAAAAATTGCTTTGAACATTCTAGGTAACTCTTTAGCATCTTCAGTGAGTGTAGAAAATCTATGATTATTTTTTATAGATTTGAGGCACTTAATTGTTGGTCTAGCATTGCAATTTTTCTTCATTTTTATGTAAGAGGTATATTACTTGCATATGTATATGCTCAAAGTTCAAAATTGGCTTTAGTGGCTTTCATTTTATAGGATACCTTTCATTCTCTCATTAAATATTTTCTACTCTGTATGCCCCCATTTAAATTCGGTTTAGGTAATTGGCAAGCCTATTGACTTAGGAACAATAAAAAATAAAATGAATTTTTGATATTAACTATTTTGAGTTGCGTAGAATATTGTTGAAATGCAGGTTTCTAATGAGAAGGCCAAACCGAATGGCCAACCTTTGGGAGACATATTTGATTTGGATAGTTTTGTAATTAATGGCCAACATTTGGAGATAAGTATATTCCTAAAACTATCACCATTTTTTTAAATGATAGTGAATTGAAGAAATGGAAGAACCTCTACAAAGAGGAGAGGACATATCCAACTTGGAATGAAACGATGCAACTGAAGCAATTATTAAACTTTATTTGTCATTGTATTTGTGTTATAACGAAAAGTAAGTTAGAAGTTGTAGAGTTTAAAATAAAAGGGATTTGTAACGAAAAAGAATATGTATATGTAGTGATATCAATGGATGATTTACTTTTTTAAAGGAAAGTCTAAATATTTTTCTATTCAGCAACGAATTATTATTTCATAAAGATTTACAATGAGCTTAGTATGTGAAAATGATCAAGTATATAAAAATGGCTAAGAATATGAATATGATTAAGTATGTGAAGTCTTTGAAGAGAGCTTGAAGAAATGGAATAAGAATGACCAAGTACATGTGAAAATAGGTGTATGGAAATTGACAAGTGTGTGAAAATGATTAAGCATGTAAAAATGACTAATTGTGTGAAAATAGTTAAAGGTATGAAAATAACCAAGCGTGTAAAAGTGACTAAGTGTATACAAATAGTTAAGTGTATCAAAACAATTCTGTGAAAAAGGCTACCTTGTGAAAATGATTACGTTCATGAAAAGAGTTGAGTTCCATCAAACACGTACATGAAAATGGCAAAGTAGAGAAAATTTCTAATTGCATGAAAATATGGCTAATTGGCAAAACAATTACATAAAAATAACAAAGGGTGAGAAAATTACTAAGTGAATGAAAATTATCAAGTATGTGAAAAATTATAAAATTGCTAAGTGTACGTGAAAAATGTACTTATCTCCAAATGCCAGTCATGATAAGTGATTCGCCAGCCATGGCTGGCATTTAGGGCCTGCTGGTGGCGTTTGGCTCGTGTACCAGTGACACGGGCCAAACGCCTATGTGTCTAGCGTTTGGGGCATGCTGGTGGCTTTTGGGACTCAAACGCCAGGCACACAGGCGTTTGGTCCCAATACTCCATATTGGATCATGGCACGCGCAAGTCAACTTTTGAAGGGCATAACTTTTGACTCGGGTGGAACCACGTGGGTCGTAAGATATCAAATCAAAGCTTATTCAGAGATCTACATGCTCGACCAATTTTGAGTCCAAAACATTGTTTTAAGTACTTTCGGAGGCCCAGAATCTGTTTAGGTCTTAATTTTGGGTTTTTTTTTCATAATTCCCATCTCCTTTAATTTTTAGAGTTTTTTTATTTTCTTATAAATTAAAACGTAAATATGTTGTTTTCCAAATTTTATAGTGTTATAATTTATAAAATTAAAGGTTAAAATTTTAAATTTTAAAATTCAATTTCAAACTTTTAGCAGATATATTTGATTTATAGATAGAATCTGACATTGAGGGTTATACATGTTCGTCAAACCGATAAATAGGATTTACCAATCATCATAACATTACAACCTATAATTATATATGGTAAAAACTCATCTCGCTCGATACTTGTCCCAAAGCACAACAACATTATCAAAGATAACTTTTAACGAGTTTATGAATAAGTGTTCAATTGTATCGAGAATCCTTAATTAATCATATCTAATTTCACATAATAAGTGAGCATCATGAATGTTTGCATTGAAATAACAAGTTTTTTCTATTTTTATTGATGATTTTCCCGGTGTATGGTAAATAATTATAAAAATATCAATTTTAAGGAAAATTGTGAAGAATGGTGATTAGAGCCATATAAATGGAAATTAGGAGCAAAAAAGTGGCGGTTGGGAGGGAGATGGCGATCGTCTATATGTAAATGACGTTCGGGGACTGAAACATGCGATTGGAAGTATAAACTAGCGCTTGGCTTTGACGATGCGAGTAACACCTTCAGGATGGCGTTGAGGGACAAAAAATAGGCGATTCGCCTATTAGGTATGGCGATTATGTAGTACGTATTTCGTGAACTCCTCCAAGAATTATTATTTTGTACGTATTTAGTGAACCGCAGTACGTAATTGGTAAACCACAGTAATTATTTCACATACAAAATTAATCATTCTTGGAGGGGTTCACCAAAATATTTCACGTACAAAATCAATCATTCTTGGAGGGGTTCACCAAAATATTTCACGTACAAAATTAATCATTCTTCGAGGGGTTCACCAAAAACTTTCACGTATAGAATTAATCATTCTTGGAGGGGTTCACCAAAATATTTCACGTACAAAATCAATTATTCTTTGAAGGGTTCACCAAAAAATCATGTACAAAATCAATAATTCTTCGAGGGGTTCACCAAAATATTTCACGTACAAAATCAATCATTATTCAAAACCAATCATTTTTCGAGGGGTTCACCAAAATATTTCACGTACAAAATCAATCATTGTTCGAGGGGTTCACAAAAATATTTCACGTACAAAATCAATCATTCTTCAAGGGGTTTACCAAAATATTTCACGTACAAAATCAATTATTCTTCGAGAAGTTCACCAAAATATTTCACATACAAAATTCATCATTCTCCAACATTTTATTGATGCAAAATCGCCTAAAATAACAAAACCGCCAAAAAATGAAAAAAAATTGCTAAGAACCACCAGTGTAGGCACCAAAACCATCGGTATTGGTTAGAGAAACCGCCGGGATAGATTAGTGAACCTTAATACGTATTTGGTGAACGCCTCTAAAAATTATTAATTTGTATGTATTTGGTGAATCTCACTACGTAATTGGTGAATCCCACTACGTAATTGGTGAACCTCAATACGTAATTGTTGAACTCCTCCAAGAATTATTCTTTTGTACACATTTGGTGAACCCGACTACGTAATTGGTGAACCCTTCAAAAATTATTCTTTTATACGTATTTGGTGAACTCCACTACGTAATTGATGACTCTCACTACGTAATTGGTGAAGCACTCCAAGAATTATTATTTTGTACGTATTTGGTGAACCTCACTACGTAATTGGTGAACTCCACTACGTAATTGATGAACATCACTACGTAATTGGTGAACCACTCAGAGAATTATTTTTTTGTACGTATTTGATGGACCCCACTACGTAATTGGTGAACCCACTACGTAATTGATGAACCTCACTACGTAATTGGTGAGCTCTCAGAGAATTATTCTTTTGTACGTATTTAGTGAGCCCCACTACGTATTTGGTGAACGAAAAAAAAAACAAAAAAATTGCTACATGTTGGGCTTTGTGTGGCCCAAATTGCTCCAAATACATTCTAAGGGTCACAATAGCCGAGCATTCATGCCGTGAATTTTTTTACGACATGATATAACATTCCCCTTTTTGCTCTTTAATACTGGAGCACCTTTTTCGACATTGATACTGGAAGTTAACCTTTTTCGACATTGATACTGGAAGTTAACCTTTTTCGACATTGATACTGAAAGTTTTTTTAAAATTCTTAAACACATTTGTTAAATCTCTTCAACACATTTGTTGAATTCCAAAAAATTTATTGAACCTCCAAAATACATTAGTTGAATCCTAAACACATTTGTTAAAACCCTTCAACGTATTATCAAACTCCACTGCATCAATACTAATAAAAATAACCGGACATTGTAAAAATTTTGCCTTTAAAAGGTAAACATCATTTCGCTCATTTTTTAAAAATTTGGGAGATTATGATTTCCCTTTCTTCAAGTCGTGGTAAATTTGTAAAGATAAAATGAATCTGAAGTAATTTTTGAAACATATAAGGTGTTATTTCTTGCATGATCAAATATAAAAAAATACTTTCAAATCATATGTACTTGACAAACGTTGTTTGAAATATATTTTTGTATGAGGAAATACTTCTACAAAATCATATGTTCAAGTGTTTCTAAAAATATTTTTTACCTACACATGAATATGTTTTAAAATATATACAAACGGTTCAGAAGAAAACGTATGTAACATAATTATCAACTAAAATAATATTATTTCAATATATAATAGAACTTGTAATTATAAACAATAATAAACTCACCCTTGGTAAATATAACAATCCAGTAGTTGAATTCAAAACCATATGCCAATTTATTACATCACATATTCAGGGACCGAAGGTATTAATATCTACAAAATGATTCATCAGAGGGAAAATAAGAATAAGAAGCTGAAGAGCAACAAGCTAAGTATCTAAAATATTTCAAAAGTAGAATAGATTAATCACAATATGATCACACTCGAAATAAGTAATTGGCGAGACTGGATCGCTCTACTTCTCTTTGCCTAAAGTATGCACAAACGCTATGGCTCTCAAAAATTTCTCCAATGAATATTTCCAAGTGTTTCAGGCTCATTACTTCACCTCCGTTTACCTTTGGCCCGCTCGAAAGCGGGCTGCCATTCCATAGTACCAGATGCTGGAGATGGTAGAGTCTGGGTATAAGCCCGGAAGGTATCGTCGCTAGACTATTTATGGCAAGGTTGAGATATCTTAGATTGATCAGCTTTTCCAAACCTTCAGGTACTTTAGTTATTTCTGTACGAGCAAGGTTAAGGCTCTTTAAACCTTTTAGTCTTGCTAGGGAAGGTATGCATTCTAGATTGTGACAATCTTGAAGCAACAAGCTAACCAGATTTACTAAATTGGATACTTCATCTGGTAAGTCTTTGATCAGCGTATCAGATAAATTAAGGAACTTCAACTCATAAAAATGTTGGAAAGATGAATTTGGGATGCCTTTCAACTGATTAGCTTGAAACGTTGGAGATAAGCATGAGCGGATCTTTGAAATATCGTTTCTTGCAAACGACACATTCTCAACATCTTTCAACCATTTCTCCTCGAACGAAGGAGTCATACTAATAATTTGAAGTGCCATATCTCTTATCAAATCATGCATCTTCACATATTCTATACCATTACTCATTATTCCGCCTTCTAATAAACATGAATTTTTAAGTTTATTTAACATCACATAGCCCTCATCAAACTCAGCTTGTCTGGTTGTTTTTTCAGCTACAATCTCCTTCGCGATCAGCAACTCTATTAGTTCCTCTTTGATAATCTTGCGGTCCTCAGGATATAATGCACAATACAACAGACATTCTTTTAGTTTCTTATTTTTCAAGCGATCATAACTAAACTTCAACTGTTCAATGACCTTCTTGCACTTATCGTCAGGTTCCTTAGAATAAGACTGCAACTTCGCACGTGCATCCCTCCACTCTGAGGCTTCAGTTACGTGTTTCATGCCACTGGCTATAGTGACAATTGCAAGCGGCAAGCAGGCACATTCTACAGCAACGTCTCTAGCAATATTTTCCAACTCTCCAGTTAAAAACTCTTCAATTTCTAGACAATTCTTGAATAACTTCCACGCCTCCTTATTTGAAAGGAGTTCAACCCGAATCTTTCTACAACTCATAAAATGGCATACTTCTAATACCCTTGTTGTCAAAATAACTTTGCATCCATTTAAAATAGTAGGTTCCGGGATTCCTACATCCTGAAGATGGAATCCTTCCCACAAATCATCAAGGATAAGCACATACCTCTTCCGAGCTTCCAGGGCTGCATGCAATCGTCCTGATCGATGTGTAACATCTTTACATTTCGTGAGATTTACTTCTAAAATGCTGGCAATATCAGACTGTAATCTAGTAAGACTGAATGGTTTTGATACAGTGACCCAAATAACACAATCAAACTTTCCTTTTTCTTCTTTTACAAGGAGATTGTTAATATATTTCATGGTAGAAGTTTTGCCAGCTCCCCCCATGCCATATACTCCAATTTTTCTTACATTGTCATCTGTTAAGCAATTCCAAATATCATTCTTAACTCTTTCTGAAGCCTCTCCAACTAATTCAGCTACGGGCAATACATTTCCTCTACGCTGGGGGATGTCAATAATTCTATCACCATATAAATGGAAAGCAATTCCTTCAGTGAACTTACCTCGGTCAGTAAGCTTTTCCACTTCTTTATTCAGATCCTTCACATGTTTTCTCACTTCATCAAGTGCCAACAGACCAGACTGTCTCCTTGCACCAACATCTTTTCTCTTTTCTCTGATCATTGACGATTCCTCATCTGTATTAGCTTCGAGAATTGTTAGATCCTCAAATGCCATTTTGATGAGCATCTCCAGTTCCTCGTCGTTGTTGCAGTTGCTCAGCTCATCCAATACCTCAATCAGTTTGTCAATGTTTTCCATTCCTATGAATTCACTAACAAAAATATAATTGCTGACAGATAACGTGCAATTGCTCAAATTGAGAAGCGTTAGCATTCAATTGGATTGAAAATTAAGCAGAACAACGGGAGAATTATATGAAGAAAGTGAAGAGCTTCTGAGGAAAAAAAAGAGACTGACCTTGGTGGATTTGTTATGGTTCCGACTCTCTGAGAAAAATCCGACTTCTTAATCTGCTTAGCCGGTGTTAAAACCAGCTAAATGGACTTGCAATTTAGTAGTCGTTGTTGTACTGATCAGTTGAGAGGAGAAACCGCGGAACAGAACAGCTAAAGAGAGGTAATTTACCTAAGTCAATGATGGGAAGATGTAGGAAAATAGACTGCACAGCGGAAAGTGGGTGTAGGAATGTTCTAAGTGATGGAGAAACTTTTATAAAAAGTCTGAATGAAAAAATGTTCTAAGTGATGGAGAAACTTTTATTATTTAAAATTAAAATTTTTGGGTTATATTTGGTAGCAGATACCAAATATAATAAAATTATTTTGATAAATTATGATCTATAATATGAAAATGTTAGACTTATAGTAGAAAATTTTTGTTGAATTAGAGTCTAAGGCATGATTATTTAATTTTTTATTATACAAATAGTCATATTTCATTAAAGGAAAATTAAGTGTCTGAATTTTGTTGTTTTAGTTCTCGGAGATGCTCCAGCCACAATTTCTCTAATTAGAAAAGACAATTATATGATTATTTATTTTCTTCTCCTTTTTTCTAAATTGTTCTTATATGATATATATATTTTGGTATATACAAATATACTTAAAATGCTTCCAAGTATATACAAATATACTTCACAATATATTCAAGTGTTTCTTATAAAACGACATGAGATCATTTCTAACAAAGACATATATCTTGGTTTACAATGACAGTCATATATATGATATAATAACAGGTCTCTAAAATCAGTTAAATGAAGATAGAATAGGGTGGGATAATTTGGATGAGAGACAGCTAAAAAATTAATTGTCAACAATGTATTATCTACTATGACAGGTATAATAATCACTGTCATAGTTATATATACTCATTTATGTCAATTACATAAATGTCATCTATATAATACTAATATTTCTCATATCCTCTCTAAATCAGAATCCCTCCTCTCGAAGAATTCTCTCTGGAATAATACTAATATTTGTCATCTTTATTTAGTGTCATTTGATCTGATTTAGTTTTGTTGAGATTTAGGGTTTAGATTTTAAGTTAGGGTTTCGAGTTTTTTGATTTATTTAGGGTTCAGAATTAGAGTTAGGGTTTAGAGTTTTCTAATTTCTTTGATTTCTCCATTTGGTTGTAAGGTTTGAATATTATATTTTATGGATTTGAGCCATGCATTTACTAGGAGTTAATGTTGGAGTAATTTGCAACCTTGTGTTCCCAGGGTGGCTAATTACTATATTTTTTTGCTATTTTCTAGGTTGGTCTAACTTAGATCTTGCACTTGATTCTGTTTATTTGTTGAGACTCATTGGATGGAGTTATAATGTGATAGAAGATATGGTTTCTGTGCTTGAGACTTGGGTCATTGAAGGGAACTTTTAGAAAATTTTGTCAATGTGTCTTTAGGTGGGTATCATGCCCAGAAGTCCTTTAAACTTTTATTTTTACAGTACTCATCGATCTTGTAGTAAAAAATTGTATCATCAAATAGATTTTGGCTAAATTACTTACCTCTCTTCTACACTTCTTTTAGTTTTGAGTTGCAATGGAATGTTTCATATGCTTATACTTGTATCTTTTTCTTGCTTCAACTTTTTATGCAGCAGCACAAGCTATTAATATCTACTCAAAGGCACTTCTCAGCTTAAATTCTTAACTTATTAACAATTATGATAGTTTGAGGGACTGAACTCTGCTTTCTAAAGAAAACTCATCAGGGAAAGTCCATGCTTACACTTGGTCAAGTGTCAAATGTCACAAAAACTCCACCATTGTTATTGCTTTCAACCTATCTAAGAAGAAACTAAGTGGTAAAATGTCGGGTAAGTAGTTTAATGTCGTTAAGGAGCTTCTTGTTGAAGCTTCCTGTCTCTATATCGAAGTTGAGATGTGGCGTATATTCTTTCTTATAGTCATATAAGGTTAACTCTAGAGGACTGGAAATATTCTCAAAATGTTAGCTTCCTATGGCTCGCCCCAAAGCAATAGTTTATTTTTTATTGCAGACCAGTTTTTGTAATTAAATATTCTATCATATACGAACTTAAACTATTTCGCGCAAGAATATCAAGGAAGTTAGCATCTTCTAGTTATGGTGTTTTTGCATTGAACTACCAAGGATTTGGTTTGTCAGAAAGTCTTCATGGCTATATCCCTAGCTTTGGCAGGCTTGTAGATGATGTCATTGAGCACTATATTGAGGAGGTAAGAGATATGATTTAACATAAAATCTCCTCACTGCACAAACATAATTGAGGGGTATTCCTTATGTAACTTATGCAACTAAAGTAATCTAATAAACATGTGCTTTGTTGCAAATTGGGTACTGGAATGGTGTGGTTCTTATGCTTTTAACAAGTGAGGTGAACTAGTATTGAGGAGGTAGGAGATATGGATTAACATGATATTGTTTAACAGTGCATGGAGAAATATTATGCTACCAATGGAAGCGAAAACCAGTAATTGTTTCTCTTCATATTTTAAAGAGTACGTAGAACCTATGAGATAATATAAGAAAGACAAAAAATACCTTTGAACTCCAACATGTCCATAAATGCCTAAGCTATAAACGATTACCTTAACTGATTCTTTTTCCATAATCCTCTAGCCTATTATCTTTTATTCTATATCTGCTTCCTTTTGTGTTGTAAGATTAAAAATATTTAAACCATGATTGGTTCTATTTATTTCTTTGCTACTATATGCAAATGACATTCTGGAAGTGGACTCCGAGTCAATTTGTATAGAGGACAAGTTAAGATCATTGGGGACACTTGAAAGTGAAGATTTCTCTATCAACTCGTAAGTTAATTATATAATAATTGAAAACGTTGATCTTGAAGCTAATATACGACAAAAAAAGATTTGTTCTTTTAGGAGGACTTGAAACAAGTATTGTCTTTCAAGTGGTACTTGTGAGTTAAGTTATTCTTCCTTTATTTCCTTGTAAATGTCTCAGTTTTGATCACTCGCTATGGTAGTTTTACTCAGAACTTTGGTGGCCACCTGGAAATCAAGGATTGTTTGTGTGTGATATGTAGCTAGGACTTGGTATTTTCATCAATTAATAGTGAGGATGAGATTAGTGTGTATGTTGTTGGTTAATTCTATCAACTTGAATTAGCCATAAATTCTTGATTTGGTTAATAGTTTTTAATTGACGCATGCGGGTTTACAGAATTCTTAGGTGTTTTTCTATGTCTGTTATATGTCTAGAAACATCTCATTATTGACTGAGACTCAAAGGATAGTGCTGATTTTAGTCTGTTGTGTTAATATGATGAGAATTGAGGCTATATAAGGACATTCTAGTCTAAGTAATTTAATATTATGGTTTATATATACACAAATATGGTGTAAAATCCTCGTGGAAGGCATGTCTTTGTGTCATAGGAACGCAATTTTTTCATTTCAATGACATTTTCTAAAAAACCATTATGAAAAAAATTGTCATGGAAAGACATTTTTTGCCTTCCATGGCAGTTTTAAAAAAAAAATAATGTGGACATTCCCCGTCATCTAATTACTTTTGGCAGCACCTATGATGATGGGGATTGCCCGTCATTTAATTACTTTTGGCGGCACCTATGATGATAGGTATTCCCCGTCATCTAATTTCTTTTAGCGGAACCTATGATGACGGGCAATCCCCGTCATCTAATTACTTTTCGCGGCACCCTATTATATTGATTTTTGTTAAAAAAGAGTAAAGATGACAGTCCAATAGATGACATGCGGTCAGCTATCATTATAGGGTTATAATGACGGATTTTCACAGTCATCTAAGGCCAAAATTGTGACTATAGTCACAAACACTCCTAAACATAGTATAAGTTATGTTTGGGTTAGATTTTATGCTGGCCAACAGACTAAGGTTGCCCATGACTCCCCCGCTCTTTTTTGGGTTGACTCTTTGAGTAAATAATCTAATTTTGGTTATCATAAAATATTATTAAGTACTAATGTGTGTACAAGCATTTATATGTCTGTTATGCAGTATCATGCGTATTGAAAGTTACACATGAGAAGCGCGGAGGCATTTGAAGACTCATGAAAACTCAGAAGATAAAATTTTTATAGGAGCTCAAAATTAGTAAGATGAAAAACTCATATGGCTCATAGGATAGATAAAATAAGTCGCAAACCATATTTTTGGCCAAAATAATTTTTACATATCACGATAATGTATTTTTAAACTACATAAATTAGTTTTTCTCTGTCAAGAATAGACGTATGTTACTGTATAATTATGAAGGTTTTAAAATGCAAAAGCTGAAAAGGAATTTTTCATAAAATATTTGAAATTAAACAGTCGAGTGGATGACCTTTACTATGCTACAAAATGATAACTTCCCAAAATGAATTTTTTTTTAAATAAACAGTTGAGCGGATGCTATTATTGTACCTCCAGTCGAATGCTACTCAAAATTAATTTTTTTTTTAAATAAGACTCTTCACCAGACAACCGCTACTATACTACGAACGTCCTCCAGTCGTTGTTTTGCACCAACGGCTAATTTTTCGAGCCTATAAATAGAGGGGCTTCTTGGAGGCAACACACAACAATTGAGCACGAATTTCTTTTGTCAAAAGTTAGAGAGAAAGTTTTCTTTCCTTGAGCCAAATAATTCCTCATCTTACAGTTTTGAGTGTAGTTAATCTTATGAGCATATTTGTAAATTTACTCTAAGTGAGAGAGTTATTATTTAGTTCGTGAGAATTATTGAAGTTATAACTAGGTGTGATTGGTACCTTCAAATCAATCGGTGTATGAGGTTTTGATCTTCAACCACGAAGAAGATCATGATTATAGTGGATTCTTTAAGGAGGTGCCTTGGAGCATGGACGTAGGTAAGGAGTGTCGAACCATGTAAAAATCAATTGTGTTCTTTCTCTCTTCCCTTATCTCTTAATCTTTTATTTCATAGTTAATTGTTCTTCAAAATAAATGCTTGTCACTATTATATTTTTTAATTGAATAGCATAACATGCAATTACAAAAAAAACACTTAATTCACCCTCCTCTTGGGTACTTACACGATCCTATAATTGGTATCAACGCGAGGCTGTGATAATTTTTGTATAATTTTATAAAATGGCATATTTAAATGGTGGCTTTGTTGAAGGACAATCCATCACTAGACCTCCCTTTTAATGGAAATGATTGTAACTATTGGAAGTCTAGAATGGTGTTCTATATTCAATCTTTAGATTATGAGCTTTGGGATGTTGTAGTTAATGGTCCATTTGTTCCTAGTGAAATCCTTGATGATAAGGAGATTCCTAAACCATGTAACAAATGGAACAAAAATGATAAAAAGAAAGTCCCCTTGAATGCTAAAGCTTTGAACACTCTATATTATGCTTTAGATAAGAATGAATTCAATAGAATATCTATTTGTGCTAGTACTACGAAAATATGGAATATACTTGAAGTTACACATGAAGTTACCGAACCTAAGATTAGCATGAAGTTACCAATCAAGTTAACGAACCTAAGATTAGCATGCTTATCCATAGTTCATAACTTTTTAAGATGAATAGTGATGAATCTATTAGTGAAATTTTCACTCGTTTTACTAACATTATAAATGGCTTGAAAGCTCTTGGAAGGACTTATTGTAACGTTGAACTTGTAAGAAAGATTTTGAGATGCCTACCAAAGTCTTGAGAGGCCAAAGTGACTGTGATATAAGAAGCGAAAGATCTTAACATCTTGCCTCTCGATGAACTCATCAACCACATATGATGACACTGACGATGAGCAAGAAGAAGATGGAGATGAAGACATAGCTCTCCTTGCAAGAAAATTCAAAATATTTCTCCAATGAAAAAGGAGTACTCCTCGAAGGGAAGTAAGGATAACAAATCGTTTTCACTTACTTTGAGTGTAAAAAACTAGGTCATATGAGAATCGATTGTCCAACTCTCATGAATTCTCCAAAAACTCATAAGAAGAAAGCCTTCAAGGTAACTTGAGATGAAAGTGATAGTGAAGAAGAACAAGAAGGCGAAGAAATGGAAAATATGTGCTTCATGGCCCATGAAGATGAGGTATGCACTAATTCTATGGATGTAATTGATAAAATAATTTATGATGATTTAGAAGAAGCTTTCAAAGAACTTTATAATGAGTTTAAAGAATTGTATGGAAAGAATAAAGAGTTAAAAAAAAAAGAATGTTACTCTTCAAGAAGAAAATAACAATTTTAAACAAGAGAATTTAAAACTAAAACCAAGCTTGAATGTTTTGAAAAGAGATCTTGATAATAGTCTAAAGAAGATTAAAGAATTAAACAACACAATTTCAAAGTTCACCTATAGAAAAGATAACTTAGATACCACTCAAAGATATGTTTTTTATAAAAGTTATTTGAGTTACAAACCCTCACAAAATAAAAAATATTATAAGAATTTTTTTGTTAAAGCAACAAACACATAACTTCCACAAGTTACTTGTTATGCATATTGAAGAAAAGGGCATATGTTGTACACATGTTATTCAAAAAATAAATTTCGTTGATATGATAGATGGGGTTAAAAAATAAATGCTAACTAAAAAGGACCCAAGAAGATTTGGGTAGCAAAGATCAAATTTGAGTTATTATCTTGTAGGTCAAATCTCTTCTCCTCTCTAAAAAAATTGGATCCGTTACTTTTAGAGACAATAAAAAAGATAAAATTATTGGCATAAGATGTTTTGGCCAAAATGATTCTTATCATGATAAAGTGTTTTAAAATACATAAATTAGTTTGTTTCTGTCAACAACGGACGTCCATTACTGTTTAGCAGATGATGTTTTATAATGCAAAAACTAGGAATTTTTCATAAAATATTTGAAATTAAACAGTCGAGCGGACGACCGTTACTATGTTACTGGACGACCATTACTGTACATCCAATCGACTGCTGCTCAAAATGAATTTTTTTTAAAATAAGATGTTCCACCGGACGACGGCTACTATACCGGCGAACACCCGCTCCTCACTGTTTTGCACCAACGGCTAATTTTTAAGCCTATAAATAGAGGGGCTTCTTGAAGACAACGCACACAAATATTGATATGAATTTCATTGTGAAAAGCTAGAGAGAAATTTTTCTTTCCTTGAGCCATATTATTCGTCATCTTAGAGTTTTGAGTATATTGAATCTTGTGAACATATTTGTATATCTACTCTAAGTGAGAGAGTTTTTCTTTTGTTCGTAAGAATTATTGAAGTTGTAACTAGGTGTGATTGGTATCATCAAATCAATCACTTTACGGGTTTTGACCTTCAGCCTTTCAAGAAGATCATGATTATTATGGATTGTTCAATGAGGTGCCTTAGAGCGTAGACGTAGGTAAGGAGTGCCAAACTATATAAAAATCGATTGTGTTCTTTCTCTTTTCCATTATCTCTTTATATTTTATTCCATGCTTAATTGTTCTTCGATATAATTGCTTGTCATTATTATATTTTTTATATGAATAACATAGCACACAATTACACAAAATTATCTAATTCACCCCCTCTTAGGTACTCACACAATCCTACATTTTAAAGACGCTTTCCATTCTCTTCTTGTATGGTTCCCCTCTATAACACCGAACACCTAACTTCTCATGACAGCTCTCTCCCTAGCCCACAACATAATGTTCAATTAGACAAGTTGGCAGAGTAACCTAAATAATAAGGCATTGCATAGCAAGTGAGCTTACCGGGTTAAATAAAGTCATGATGGCAGCAAATAATATAAATCAAGGCTTGTCGAAAGGGTCTTAAACAAAAGGAATGTATTGACTACGGTAAAATTTTCTCCAATTAGTCAAGTTTACCACAAACAGAATCTTGCTTATTTTATTGGCAAATGAAGACTTGCACTTGGAGCAATTAGATATAACAACAGTTTCTTTTGTTATTTTGAGGAAGAAATTTACATGTTGCTGCCATAGGGTTTTGCAGTACAAGAAAATGAGAAAATAGTATGTAAACTTTAAACGAGCATGTATGGTATAAAACAGACTCTGAGATAATGGTATAAGTAGTTTGATGGGTTCATGTGTAGTAACGACTTTTTGAGGTGCCAAGCAAATTATTATTCTTATGTGAAAAAAATTGACAACTCCTAAATCATTATACTGTTATATGCAAGGTTATATTCTGATTTTATGTGCTTGCATAAAGGAAATTGATCAACTGAAGAGGAAGTTGTCAAATGAATTTGCAATGAATGATTTCGGGAGTGGGAGTGGGAGGGGGAGGGGGCGCAATTGATATGAACCACTATAAATTTGTGTGTTCTTTGTTGCATTCTGTTTTGCAACTATTGTTAATTAATAAATATGACTAATTTAACATATATCTATGTTTGTACATAACTAATAATCTCTCTGTTTTTAGTTTGGTTTTACCTCAAAAGACTTTGTGAGAGGTATTGTATTAAATGGTTCTGGAAGGAAAAACAAAAGTCTTCTCAGTTAAAATGCTCCCAAACTAGCAGGTTGTATGCCACACGAGGTCAATCGCAAGAATTTTAGAATACATAGACCAGATTAATTAAAGTTTAATAGTGCAAGGGGTCTGATTAATTGCCGTGAATTTTTTTATGTGTTAGTCTTCTTGTTGAAAATATTTTATCCGGCTATCAAAATACAACTTTCTAATACTAAATTGTGTGGTTTGACTTAATTGGTTGTAATGTAATATAATGGAATGAGTTCGTGTTATAAATATTTATTGTTGTGTTTTCACTAATTCATGTTACTTTGAAATGAAATAATATTTACATGGATACATAAATACTCAAATCATATATCCACTTCATGTAGTCTACTAACGTTCCTAATTTACATTTTCACTCTTTAGTTCTCTTAATAAACCATTTACTCGATCTTCTATACATCATTTATTCCATTTTCATTAGCATTTCATTCTATTCCATTGATTTGATCTAAACACCCTTGTTCAACTGTTAAAAATAATCGTCTGAAATATCTAATGGAATTGCATTTCCCAAAACAATATTGGCTTATGTTTTGGTTTTGGATTTCATTTTGGATCTAAACACCCTTGTTCAATTTCTGCCTGAAGTTGTTGAATCCTTCCCCAGTCTGAATTAGGTTGAGCTTTCTCTAGGAGATCGTCTAAGCATCGCTGAGTAGCAGCAAGGAAATGAGGCAGTCCTGAAGCTTCCCATTCATGTCCGTGAGGTCCCCAGTTCTACCCGGATTTGCCTAGACCCGATTAATAATTCTAGTGCCTTCTTCATCTAAAGCCCAAAAGACTTCAAAGTGTCCCCTTCTTCCTTGGCTCTCTAAGCCCGGATCTTGTTTCTCCATGTGAATTAGCAGCATACGGTGGTCAGATGTATATAGGCCCAAAGTCTCAGACCAAGCCCATTTAAAGAAATGTCACCAAGATTCTGCAGCCACGGCCCGATCCATTCTCTCCTTGATGAGGCCCTCCTCTTCTCTTTCGTTATACCACGTAAAAAATGGGCCCTTGCAAGAATACCCTCAAGGGAGCAGTACTCCATAGTTTGTCTAAACTCTTCCAATCTAGCTTCACATTTTAGATTCCCCCAACCTTTTCCGAGTGTGCTAGTATCTTATTAAAGTCTCCCACCACCATCCATGAGTAAAACCATTATTTTCCATAATCATCGCCTCTATATGGCTCATAAAATAGGGCCTGATGACAACGGAAGCAGTCTCATCTCAAAATAAAGCCAGCCCTCCCTTAAGACCATCACTAGCTACAATCAGACCATTACTAAAGCCCAGTTTCCTTTTAAGTTTTTCTACATCAGAATGATTCAATTTAATTTTCTTTGCACAATTCCTCTCCGTACTTGTTGCATTTTCCAATCTCAAGTCGCAATCTTTCTCGGTATGGCAGAGCTGCCACATTGGTAGCAAAAATCTGGCAATCTTTCATATTTAAATGTTACCTAGATTGGTGAAGCTTCCTGATTAATCCTGATTTTCATTCCTCTTCTTAGAGGATTTCTAATGTCAATCCAAACCTGTATCCGCAGGTATTTTCCCCAACACCCACCTTCGGGATGCTCATCGACTTCTTTACAGACTCCAATAGAATTCTCTATGTTCTCCCACGTCTTCACCGTCATAAACGAAAAGGGTAAGTTGAAGACTCAGATCCAGAAATACACCCCATACAGTTCAATTTCAGGCGGCTGTTTATGTCCATCAAGTTCACCCAACGAACTAGAGTCTTACTTCGGGATGCTCATCGACTTCTTTACAGACTCGAATAGAATTCTTTATCTTCTCCCACGTCTTCACAGTCATAAACGAAAAGGGTAAGTTGAAGACTCAGATCCAGAAATGCACCCCATACAGTTCAATTTCAGGCGACTGTTTACGTCAATCAAGTTCACGCAACAGAACCAGAGCCTTACTTCGGGATGCTCATCGACTTCTTTACAGACTCCGATAGAATTCTCTATCTTCTCCCACGTCTTCACAGTCATAAACGAAAAGGGTAAGTTGAAGACTCAGATCCAGAAATGCACCCCATACAATTCAATTTCAGGCGGCTGTTTACGTCCATCAAGTTCACCCAACAGAACCAGAGCCTTATCAAACTGTCATGGTTCGTTTAGTAAGACTCGTTTCCTATCAAGAAAATGGAAAAATTGAACAATGAATATATCCTTTCTAACCTCTTTAATCAGTGCACCTTTATAGGGGTTCCATAGTTTCATAAGTGTGATTCGCGTTTTTTTTACTCCTTTATTTGACATCACTTTCATAACAAGGCTTAAGTTCTCATCTATAGCATTCTGTAAAATGGAGTTGGTCGATTCCTATAATATCTTCTTCTTCATCATTTGTTACATAAACATGGGGTAATGCCATCAAAATATATGTATTGATATTTTAATATGAAATTTAATGTGATTATATTTTCTTATAATTGTTCTTTTAATTTTTTGTTGAATAATTTATATAAATATCTGAGAATTCTATATTCATTAACGAGACTTTGATTTTGTATTAGTATAAGATTATTAAGATTATAGATAACGAATAAAGTTATGTGTAACATATTAAAATATAGAATCTTTAATGAATGACTGCTAGTACGGTTCACTAAGTATTATGAATGCATGCGATTTAGATCTGGATCATTGATGTGGATAGACATCTTATTAAATGTAATTTATATAATAAAATTATGTATGACAGGGCCGGGTGTGAATTAATATATTTATTAAGTTATCTTTTATCATAAAGATTTAATACATATCAATCTGATGATCATATGTACATCAGTCTGAATCTTGAGTTGTCGGAACTTCTATACATGTCTACAATATCTTTTGATTCACTCGTTAATATTTGTCTGTAAAACACACTAGTAACTTTTGTTTTGTAGATTCAGTGAGGTGGATGGTTGGGAACATGATCTTATAAGATTAGAAATCCAAGCTTTCCTAACGGCTCGTATATTGGTTCTCTTACGTGTTAATTCTGAAACTGAATGTTTATTGAACTCAAATTTATAATACGATTATAAATTAGTCATTCACTAGTGAATTAATGGTACTTAAAAATCAAGAGGTAATTAGAAGGGTAAACGGTAATTTTGACCAGCTCTAATTTATGAACCAATAATTGGAGGACAGAATTATGTAAAATGATTATATCAATGAACTACACGAGAATACTCTGTAAATATATCTATAATCTTTAAGAGTGCAATTTCATATTTATAGTGAAATAATAATCGAATTAATAAATAAGACTATTTAATTAAAGAGTTTAATTAATAATATGATTTATTGGAGCTTAGAATTATAGGTTCATGGTCTCCAAGTCGCCTCTATACTACGCAGTGTAGGATGTGAATATTTTAGGACATGAGAAAATGACTGACTTATAAAAAGAATTTTTATTCTGGGGTAAGTACATAATTATGAGATAATTATTTGTGAGTAATTGATTAAAACTTAATTAATTAAATTATTTATATATAAATTTCAAAAATTATAAATATATATAAATAATTATATCGATTAACTTTTTTAATTATCGATAAGTAAGACACAATATCTAATTTGTGAAATTAGATAATTATAAATTATTATTAGATAATAATTTGAATCAACTAAATCTATTATTTGTAACTAAAAGATAAGTTAGTTGATATGGACAATGAGAGATTGGCATAGACTACTGTAGTGCCACGTGACACTATAGTAGTGAGGTGAGACACTGTGAGGACTCATGGCAATTGAAGTGCCGTGTGGCACTGCAGTTGTGCACAAATTGTTGTGGGTCCCACCGAAATTATAATTTTAAAACTTAAATATCATTTCCAGTTTATATCTAAAAATCTGATATGTCATTATCTAGAAAATATATAGATATTATTCTAATGGTCCTAGTTGTAGAAGGAGATTGAACAACACAGTTGCTATCAGGGTGATTTTTCTCTATGATTAAAAACTCTGAAAACATTAATCATCGTATTCTCTTAGAGTGTTGTTTTACTTAATTAATCATTCTTAGTAAATCTCTAGATCTCACGTGTTGAGAATATTTTGAAACAGAAAAATGTCTTTGAATTATTTTACGTGTTCACACATGCCTAGTTTGTTTGAAGTTTGGCTTGAAAGATCTTGTTGTGGATCTAAAAGTCCGTAGTTCATGGAATGCATGATCGTCGGTTTTCGAGAACACTTGATATAAACTAGAAGAGGTATATGATTCCTATCCATTTATGTCTCAGATTTAATATATAAATGTATAATGGATCCTCATTGAAAATAGTTTTCAATAAAAGTTTTATTTTTGGAAGTTGTTGTATCGCACTTATTTTATTTTATCGAAAAAGATTCATTGTTTTTAATAATTTTTTTTATAAAAAGCCACCACACTTCCGCCGCATGAGCGCCACGTTTTTCAATAATTGATATCAGAGTGATCTTTATATTTATGTATTAAATACTGTGTGAGTGTTCTTACATTGTTCATAATATATTTTGATATATGTGAATGAATGAATGGTTTATTTTTTGAATGTAGGTTAAATAATGGATCGTCAATTGTATGCTGATTATTATGTTAGACTATGTTATTTAATTTTTTACTTAGATCTTGTGTAAGTCAATTTGGGGTGTAGTAGTATTTGTAATTTTATTTTGAATATTGTATTATAATTATTCTGATCACGATAAGACGAAGAACGCACGAGACGAGCGAGAAGGAACAAGCAAAAATAGGAATCCTAGGGAATTTCGACGCTGGCACACGGGAAAAATCGACTCCGACGGCGAGCCCTCCAGAAAATTGGTGGTGGCATCGTCTGACGGCACCTGCCAACGATCGGCGGCGGTGGACGTCTAACGGCGATGATGGATGGCAGTGGGAGAGTCCTATCGTCGGTTGTAATTATTGTCACATCTAAAAAAGTTTCCCCGAAACCTTGATACCAACTTACCCTATCACTGCAAAGTTTTATGATAACACTAACTCTCTCCATTAACTTTTAAAATTTAAAATTAATGTAATTTTAAAATTAATTTTTAATTTTATGAAAATTAAAGATTAATTAATTGATTGGGTTTGACCTAACTTTGACCAAGTCAATAAATTATTTTTTGATTAAGTCAGATTCAATAATTTTAAAAGATAATTATAGAGATGATTTTTAATTAAAAATAATAATTTTTCTAACTAAAAGGGTTTTGTTTGAAAGGTGAAAATTATGAAGATGGACATCAAGTGGAGAATGTGATATTTTGAAAAATATGTAATCTTGAAATTCTCTTTTTAATTTTATTTCTTTATTTCAATGGTTGTAATTTAGAAATACCCAATAGTCACTCGAACCATTACTATTTTATTTAGTTGTTCAATAAATATTTATTGATATGATTGATAACATGATCATAAATATTTATTGATATAATTGATAACATGATCATAAATATTTATTGATATGATTGATAACATGATCATGCATTAGTCAATCATATCACTATAGAGTTTGATAATAACCCTCAGTCTATCAATGATCTTTTTAAATTTTAAAATTAATGTAATTTTAAAATTAATTTTTAACTTTTAATTGGATCAAAATTAGAAATTAATTTAAATTTTATGAAAATTAGAAATTAATAGATTGATTGAGTTTGACCCAAGTTTGAAAAAAATTAAATAAAGTATTTATTTGATTAAGTCAAAATTAATTATTTTAAAAGAATAATTATAGAAATAAATTTTAATTAAGAAAAATTATTTTTTTAATTAAATAGAATTTTGCTCAAACCTTGGAGATTATGAAGATGGACATCATGAGGAGAATGCATTATTTTAGAAATATGTATTATTGAAGTCCGCTTTATAATTTTATTTCATTATTTCAGGGGTTATAATTTAGAAATACTCAATAGTCACTCGGTCCATTATTATTTTATTTAATTGTTAAATAATTGTTTTAATTGTTATGTTGACAACATGTCCATGCATTAGTCAATCACATGTCATATATGAAAATCTTACACAGTTTTATTTAATCATGCATCTCATCAGTAGAAACATGATTTATTAGGATTGTCTTAATATATTTATATGAATTATTCTGAGAATTCAATCGCACGTGAACTGCTAAGTTTTATTTAGTTAAAATTTAGTAATTACACCACTCTAAATGCTACAACAATCTTTAGAATAACAAACTTTAGTAAAAGAGTTTTATTAAAGTTTGATTAGTGTAATTAATTAGTTCATCTAAGTTCATATAATTATGACTTAGGCTCTTTTGAATGTTAAATGAACTTATTTTTTTGCATTGCAAGTTTATGTTTTTATTGATAAATTTTATGTAACTATATTCATGTAACATACTAATTGTACTAATATATAAAATATAGCACAACTAAAAAGTTTCTAAAAGAGTGTAATGATTGAAATATATTTTAAATTCTATTATTTAATTTTTATAAAGATAATTCACTTTTCCTCTATAATAAAAATAATTAGTAAAAATTATAGTTTTCTCTATAATATTTTAAATAAGTTGCTACAATTCATTCATATTATTAAATTAAATTAACTTAAAAATTATTTATTAACATATTATTTTTTTAATTCATTAATTAAATATGTGAGTGAACTTAAAAAATAGTTTCCAATTCCTCTATACTTTTAATACATTATGGATTTATGTGGTTAGCAAATAAAACTATTCAATCTGTTTATTGAGAACATTCAAAATATAACTATATAGATAATTTTATTATTATTGGATTTCTCCAATGCCCCTTTTCCAAAAGAAAGTGAAATAATATTTTTGTAGCGTCAAATAAAATAATATCTTTATTATGTAATCTACCTTTTTTGAAGGATGATCTTAGCATACGTGTTATCTAATCCAAACTAACTTTTCAATATCTAGTAATTCACACTATAAAAGAAAATTTGGCTAGTAATCTAATAACAATTACACATCTTCCTCCAGAAAATAATAATAAGTAAATAAAATATGTCAAATTTTTAATTTTTATTTTCTTTTTCTAATTATATATTACAGGTTATAGACTATAAACGGTATTAGATTTCAAAAAAATATTCACTAAATATTGTATTAAAATAAAAAATAAATACAAAGAATATCGATATTATTAATAATATATTATATAATTAAAAAATAAACTATATTTAGATTTATAATAAAATAACAAAAACTAAAAGGATAGTGTAAAGGTTTTTCTGAAAGAAAAAAGAAGAAATTTACAAGGATAAAATAGAATTTTAAAAGTTTTTTCTCATTTAAAGTTATTTTAATATATTAGTTCATTTATACACGTGTTTCCGTGTTTGACGAAAAATAATGTTAACTTTTTTAGTAACATAATTGTTTTTTATTAAAAAAAATAAGAATAAGTGAATAACTTAATGCCACATGAGTAGCTATTAGTATATATACTAGTTAAATTTTATTTAACTAAAATATGTTTATAATCGCTCATTTGTATCATATAGTTTGTTTATAAAGAAACACTGGTTAAAGTAAAAAAAATTGTTAAGTAAAAATGTAAATATATATTATAAAGTTAACCCGTATAAATCAAGAACTATCTGGTGAATGGATACTATATTTTAAATATCATTTTTCATTCCCCTACATTTTTAAAAGTCATATTTCAAAATATTTTCAATTAGTTAATATATTTTAATACATCTATATTTGATGGACAAATAGAAATGCACCAAGTGTAATTTTTAGTGTATTTTAGGATTAGTAGAAATGAAGGTGGAGAAATTTACCAAAAAATTTCTCCCCAACTGCTGTTAATATATATTATATGTAGTTAACTCGTATAAATCAAGAGCAATCATATGAATTGATATTACATTTTAAAAATAACTTTTTATTTCACTATATTCAAAAGTCACTTTTAATTCCAGTATATTTCAGAAGCTACATCTCAAAAGTTGCTTTCCAATTGACATATTTTGAAACATCTATACTTGATGTTCAAATAGGAATGCACCACGTGTACTTTTTGATTATATTTTAGGATAAGTAAAAGTGAAGCTCATTTTTTTTTTTCAAAAAATTTTCTCTGATACTTTCACCTTTTAACATACTAGATGTATCTCACCTGCGTTGTACGTGTTGTGTAATTTCCTTCTATATTGATAAATAAATAATTTACTTAATAATGAGAGTGCTAAGGAGGCATTAACCTAGTGAAGATGTCCATGCTTCTACTGATTCCTATCAGCAACAACTTCATTTGAAAATGTGTCATTGAATGATCTATAAATAGTTTTTGAATCTATTAGTACATATGAAACCAAAGAGTATATGAAAATTAATAAAGTTGAAATGTTGCAAATTAATAAAAAGATTGTATATATTGTAGAGTTATAATGTCAAAACGAAGAGGCATATATTAGAGAGTTATAATTCTAAATGAAGCGTCATATAAGAAGCTTTATAAATAAATTCATCCTGAAATTTTTTCCATATATAGAACAATTTATTATTATTTAAAATACATTAATTTAATCAATTAATAATAATTATGATATTCTTAAATTATAAAAAATTATTAACTAGAAATACAGATATGTTCTTAATTATTAATACGTGAAGCATGTTAATAGTAAGTATAGATGATAATATAATAATAATAATAATAATAATTAATTTATGCAATGGAATGATATAACTCTCTTGATGGGTTATAATAATGACAAATGGAATAGCCATATTCAGAGTTATAATACCAAATTAAGAATGAGGAATTTGACCAGCCGTTTGATCCCATTTTTAAGAAGTGATTGAAATTGTAAAACTGAAACATGTAAAAACTAGACACGCATCTAAGTGAGGGGTAAAGTTTATGATCAACTATGAATAAAAATGATTAAAAAAAAGTTTTCATGTTGTGCCCTTTTATACACACTAGATGTACGACACATATTTTGCACGTGTTATGCATTTTTAGACTAATAGAGTTTGAATATCATATACCTTGTCAATAGATTTGATTTCAAAAACTCTTACAGGTCTTTGAAAAAAACTTGCAGGTAATCTTTTCATTTTTTGTAAATGTCTACCATATATTGAGATATGCTAAAATTTATATTACTATTATTTCAATAAACTTGTGCTAACGTAAGAGAGCAAAGCTTCTTCCATCATTCTTAGACATGTTCCATAAAAAGAAAAATATTTGAAGGTCATTAAGATAAATTCCATAATATTATACATAACCTTAAAGCAATTTAGCATGCCATAAATTAGTTTTATTTGTTATAAATCATGACAGCGACAAATACATTTTTTCATGGCGTTACTTTGTATTTGTCAACTTTAATTGTACAAATTATTATAGGATAATTTTTTTTTAAATATGAGAAACAGTCATTCTCATGGTCATGAAAAATGGATAAAGAAAATATACATTTAATATGTGAGAAGTGAATAAAGAAAAAAATTCATCCAACGTGTGAAAAATAAAATTCTTCTATATTTCTCGTTATTTCTCGAATGGTCGACAAAATACTAAAGCTTGTGAGCAGTCGATGAAAATTACACTCAATTTACTGTTTAGACAAAGTTCAGTCAAAACGCATGGGGGAGCAAGTTGTTTCTGTGATTTTATTTTGTAAAATTTGGAATTCAAGTCAATTTTAAAAGCAATCACAATTCTTTTAATTCCACACATTCATAAATCAGGATTAGGATAAATGATGTTTCAATTGCACCCTTTCAATTACACCCGTTCATTCTTAATCATACTATTGTATTCATATTGTAAATAGTATAATAATTAGTGGGATAAGGGTAAGTTGGTCCAAGCTTAAAAAGTTTAATCAAAAACATAAAAATGGCAGATTTCTAATAATTAAAAAAAAAACTTGACATAAATTCAAGTAAATGTGTAAAAGTTGCTATTCACTTCAATTTTCCTTAAGTACAAGCCATAAAAGAACAAGTCTTTAAGTAAAGTTTGATAAGTTGTCGTAATTGATTAAACTCTTATACTCTATTCTAAATTGTGAGTTCGAATCATATTCTCTCGTTCTCCCTAAAATTATAGTGCAACTTTGATAAAAGTTAAAAAAAATATTTGGGGTACCTTCTAATGTGGGTCCTAGGCTCAAACCTGAGTTGCTTTAGACTTGAACCTTAAGTTTGAGCCGACCTTGAATGATTTATCCAAGTCAATAAAAAAAACTATTTTGACACCTTACTATTTTAAATACAATTTTGTCTACAATTTTTAATAATCATCATGTATAGTACTTTTCTATAAATAATAATCAATCTACCAACTTTGATTGAATTAAATAGTTTTCATACTTATTTTGTCACTAGTTTACCTTTTTCATTGCTATATTTAAATGTCTCACCCTCCCTAATTTACTTTTATTATTGGTTTATTTTAAACGCACTTAGTGAAACTAGTTAATACCAACATGCAATCCACGTGTGTTTCTTTTTAATTTACAATATTTTTAATTATTATGATTATTACTTCTAATCAGGATTTGTTTATGCGAATTAAAATAAATATATTTAGCATGCACCGATATTTTTTTCTTTCAATTTATGTGAGCAGAATTAAAACAATGTTATATTGTTCTTAATTTTATTTATTGATATAATATTATTCAATAAAATTATTAAACATCATGCATTTTTAGAAAATAAAATTAAGAGTATATAGTAGAAATATACTCTCAAAAAATAAAAGCAAAGGTAACATCAGTAAAATTAATGTACTATTTCACCTTTTATTTTAAACTTGATCTCTATTTTTTTGCATTACAAGTTTAATTTTTTATTGGTAAACTTTGTGTAACTATATTTATGTAACATACTACTTATACTAACATATAAAATGTTGCACAACCAAGAGTTTCTAAAAGGGTGTTATGATTGAATTATATTTTAAGTTCTATTATTTAATTTTTTATAAAAATAATTCAGTTTTCCTCTATAATAAAATTAATTAGTAGAAAAATATAGTTTTCTCTATAACTTTTTACATAATTTATCATAATTCATCCAAAGTTATTAAATTAAAATTAACTTAAAATATAATACCTATATTGATCAATTTATTATAATTATAAAAGTAACAAATGATTTAATGTCACATTTAAATCATAAGGTTATTTTGAGTAATGTATCAATAATAAGTGGAGGAAATCGTCTAAAAATGATTTATATTTATCTCCAATATATTATAGGGAAAATAGTAGGAAAAGACAGGTTTCGGGGGTGGAGACGCGAAAATGGCCGAAATTTATTTTATTTATAAAAATGGCCGAATATGATCATCGTAAATAATATATTTACGAAAATTATACAGTAGTAAATAAATTATTTATCATATTTCAGTTTTTTGTGATAATTTTTTTTGAACATTTTTATAACTTGAACTAGGAAATGAGTTATTTTTACAGTTCTCTCTATATTATAGATCAGCGTGGTTAGAAAATAAAGCTATTCAATATGTTTATGATTTGAAATATAACTATATATATAATTTTATTATTATTGTCTCTTCAATACTTCTTTACAAAAGAAAATGATATCATATTTTTGTAGTGACAAAAAATGAAATAATATCTTTATGATGTAATCTAGCTATTTTTGAAGGATGGTCTTAGCATACGTGTTATTTAATTAAAACTAAATTTTCAATAATTAGCAATTCAATTCTATAAAAGAAATTTTGGCTAGCAAACTAATAACAATCATAGATCTTCCTCCAGAAAATAATAATTAGTTGATAAATATGTGCAATTAATTAACTTTTTATTTTATTTATCTAAATATTACAGGTTATAGACTATACATGGTATTAGTTTTCAAAAACCACTAAATCTTATATTAAAATTAACGATAAATACAAAGAACGCGACACTATTAATAATATAGACTATAAAATCAAATAAAAAAACTATATAAGGATTTATAATAAAAGAAGAAAAACTAAAATTATAGTGTAAAAGTTTTTCTGAAAGAAAAAAGAAGCTTGCAAGGATAAATGTAGACTACTTTAGTGAAATAATTTTTTTTTATTAAAAGAAAAATTAAGAATAAGTGGATAACTTAATGCCACACGAGTAGCTATTAGGATAGACTAGTTTAAATTTTATTTAAACTAAAATATTTTTACAATTAAAAAATCATGTGAATTTCTACCATATAGTTTGTTTATGAAGAAACACCGGTTAAAGTAAACAAAAATATTGTTAAGTAAAAATGTAAATATGTATTATGAAGTTAATTCGTATAAATCAAGAGCTATCACGTGGATATATATTATATTTTAAAAAATATTTTTAATTCCTCTACATTTCCTAAACTCACATATAAAAAATATTTTCAATTAGTCGAAACATTCTGAGACATCTATATTTGATGAACAAATAGAAATGCACATAGTGTATATTTTAATGACAGTTAGGATTAGTAGTTAAAAATGAAGGTGCAGAAAATTGTCCAAAAAATTTCTCCCCAACTTCGGTTAGTATATATTATATGAAGTTAACTTATATAATTCAAGAGTTATCACATGAATTGATACTACATTTCAAAAGTCAACTTTTTATTCCACTATAGTTTAAAAATAACTTTTAATTCCACTACATTTCAGAAGTTACATTTCAAAATGTACTTTCCAATTAAGATATTTTGACACATCTATAAGAGTGCACCATATCTATTTTAATGATATTTTAGGATTAAAAAAGTGAAGGTGGAAAAAATTCTCTAAGATAGTTTCTCCCTTACTTCCATCTTTTAATATACTAGATGTGTTGCACGTACGTTGCACATGTTATGTAATTTGTAAAATTATTTTTTTAACCTGGATGAAGAAATAATGAATTACTAATTTACATAATATATATTAGTATTTTATAAAAAGAAGATTAATAATTTTTTTAATTTCCTTTTAATTTCCTTTTTTAATTTCCTTTTAATTTCCTTTTTTAATTTCCTTTTTAATTTCCCAATGATGAGAGTGTTAAGAAGGTAGTAGCCTAGCTAGGATGCTTGGTGTATCTACTGATTCCTATTAACAATAATTTTATTTGAAAATGTGTCACTGAATGAGCTATAAATAGTTTTTGAATCTATTAGTACACATGAAACCAAAGGGCATTTGAAATTTTATATAGTTGAAATGATACAAATAAATTAAAAGGTTGTATGTATTGCTATAATGCCAAAACGAAGAGGCATATATTAGGGAGTTATAATTCCAAATGAAGAGTTATATAAGAAGTTTTATGATTAGATTCATCATGAATTTTTTTTCATATATACAGAACATTATATTATTATGTATGATGCATTAATTTAATTAGTTAAAATAATAATTATGTTATTAAATTATTATAAATAATTTATTAGAATTACATATGCGTTCTTAATTATTAATATGCGTTACATGTTAATAGTGATTATAGATGGTAATATATAATAATTAATTTATGTAATAGAATGATATAACTCTCTTGATGAGTTATAGGGACAAAATGGATAGCCATATTATGAAATATAATACCAAATTAAGAAGGAAAATTCATATAACTAGACAAGTTTAGTAATGGTGTTTTAAGAAATGCCAGGTCTTCTAAAATTTAGGTAAACAACAAGGTACCATAAATGTCAATAATTCCAGTAAAAAAATTATTTTTTATATCAAACATGAAATTTTTTATAATTTTTTTGGGGTGTTTAAAATTTTTCGGGTAAATATATGATATATCATTGATTGACTAAACAACCTATCTCCTTAATCTATTATATGAGTGTTTGAAATTTTTCTAGATAAATATATGATATATCATTGATTGATTAAACATCCAATTGCCTTAATCATTATAGGAGTTTTTGAAAAAAAATTCATTCAATATATGATATATCATTGATAGACTCCATATTACCTTAATATATTATATGAGTGTTAAAAAAATTCAGGTTAATATATGATATATCATTGATTGATTAAGCATCCAATTACTTTAATGATTCATTAAGGAGTGTTTGTAAAATTTTTGGGTCAATATATGATATGTCATTGATTGATTAACCATCGATTTGTCTTAATCTATTATAGGGGTAGTTGAAAAAATTTCTCGTTAATACAAATATATCATTGATTGACTAAACATCCAATTACCTTAATATATTATAGGGGTGTGGAAAATTTTCGGGTCAATATATCATATGTCATTGATTGTCTAAACATCCAATCGCTTTAATCTATTATGGTGATATTTAAAAAAATTTCGGGCCGATATATGATATATCATTGATTGATTAATTAATTGACTCTGACTATTTAAAACAATGAGATGCGTAGTCAATCCATGATATATTTTAAATATATTTGAAATTTTTTTAATGATATAATCAATGACTAATTATTTAATTCATATCTTTACTTAAATATAAAGAATCAATTAATGCTAGACATTAATAAAATGAGCTTATCATTAACAGAATATTTTGACTACCTACAATAAAGAGATAAAATATTTTATTAAACAACCTTAGCTAAACTTTAAGAAACCATTAAAGTCCTTAAATAAAATAAAATGATGATAAAATTAATAAATAAATAAAAAGAAATTTGATTAAAAAATATATAAAAATAGGACAATATTGTCTCTTTACTTTTCAATCAATAAATGATTGATGATGTGACACAAAAGTTATCTATTCTTCTAAAATTAGAAAAGAATCTGCTATTTTATGAAAATGAGTTTTAAAACTTGTCTCTTTGGTACAATTACTTAATTAAGAATAATATATTTAATCAGCCGTTTGTAGATATGGCAATCGGGCCGGCCCGACAATGCTTAGCCCGGGTGGTTCACGGGTCGGGCCTCTGAAGGTCTGGACCAAATCGGTTCACGGGCCGATCCTGGTTAAATAATCGGACTGGCCCATTTTTTCTCTCTTTAATGTGATTTAATTCTAGAAAATGTAGATAATGAGAGTTGAACCTTGGTGGGGAATAGATGAAGTGTAAGAATTGTCATTAAGTTATATAGAAGTCATGTTACTTTCTTATAATTATTTTATTTTATTACTTTAAAATTTCAATAGAAAAACTTGTAATAATAAGTAAAATAATTATTTTATTTATTAAATTCATAAACTAGTGATATTCATATTCACGTAAAATTTAAAAATATAATAAATAATTAATAACTATATAATTCATGTTCATTAACACAAAAAAAATATAAGGAATATTAAACCAATATTTTTTAAAGTTTTCATGACTCCTATTTTTCGTAGAATAATTTAAAAAAAAATATTATTTTTTATTTAATTAAATATGTTTATCTCAAAAGTATATTATATGAAATTTTGATAAATTTTAAACAATATATTTAACAAATGTTGTCTTGGTTTATTAGTAAAAAGTGTGATTTATAAATGAGAGGTAAATGGTTCAAACTTCAATAAATACATAATTGTTCAAATTTTTAGATAAAAGAGTGGATTCACGAACTGGGCTGGGCTTAGCATCCGAATCAGTCTGAGCCAGGCTATAGGCTTTGAAGACAAGGCCCGTGATAGTCCAGACCTGGCCCGCGGGCCTTAACCGGCCCGGTATTGTTCAATACCTGGCCCAGCCCGGTCTCAGATTATAATGGGCCATTTCAACCGGCTTCACGGGTCAAACCAATTCACTTGTCACCTCTAGCCATTTGACCCCACTTTTAAAAATATAATGTAATTATAAAACTAAAATATGTAAAAACTAGACATGCATATAAGTGGAGGGTAAAGTTTATAATCAACTAAAAATTAAATGGATAAATGATAACAAGAAATTCCCGTCTGGTTGTGCCCCTTTATACATATTAGATGTACCACATATTTTGCACGTATTATGTATTTTTAGAGAAATAGAGGTTACATATCATATAGTTTGTCAATAAATTTGATTTCAAAAATTCTTACAGGTCTTTAAAGAAGCTTCTTGCAAGTAATTTTTTCTTTTTGTAAAGTCGACCATACATTGAGATATACTAAATTTATATTACTATTATTTCAATAAACTTGTGATAATGTAATAGAGCAAACATTTTTCTATCATTCTTAGATATGATCCATACAAAGAAAAACATTTGAAGGTCATTAAGATAAATTTCATAATATTTTACATAATCTCAAAGAAATTTAGCACACCAAGAATTAGTTCTACATGTTATAAACCATGTCAATGCAAATGTATTTTATAATAACGATATTTTATATTTGTCAACTTTAATTGCACAAATTATTATAAATATTTTTTTTAATACAAGAAACAACCACTCTTGTCGTTGTAAAGAAAAGTGTGGGACTAATAAATATAGAAATTTGAGAAGAAGAATGAGAAAGAACAAAGCTTGAGAGAGAGAAAGTGTACTGAATTCTCAAAGCTTCGTTAACGTTCCTTGTGAATTGAGTACAGTATTTAAAGACATTCATTTGCTAACTAGTCAAGCTAACAATTACTCTAACTACATAACTAAACTAAGAACTTAGTTAATCAATGTAAGAATATTACAAAATTGGCATTAACAGCTAGCTATCGAAGGAGGTTGTTGCTTGAATGATGTGGCATCTAAGTTAGTAAGTTGAGAATGATTATGTGTTCTTAACATCCCCTCTCAAGCTGAAGGGGGTAGTGACAACCTGAAACTTTTTTCTAAGTCGAGAAATCGAGGGGTTGAAATTGCGTTGGTCAAAGCGTCTACAAGTTGATCATTGGATGTAACATATCTCACTTTCCAGACCTTTGCTTGTTACTTTGCCTCTAATAAAGTGAACATCTAGTTCAATATGCCTACTTCTGGCATGCAATACTGGATTAGAAGCCAATGACAGTGCACTTACATTATCAACCCACACTACTACAAAATGGATTTTAGATGACAACATGCTATTAGAATTAATGACAGGTCTCTTAAACATGTCATGTAGAAAAGGCTCTAGAGTGTAAAAAAATTAATGTTTGGCTAATATGACAGGTTTTACATTAACTGTCATAAATATATTACCTAATATGGCACCAATTCTTTTCCACTGTCATTAAATTTTCTTTAATTACAAAATTACCATTATATATACTCCCCTAAATTACCCTAACCCTTTTATTTCTCTCAAACTTGCGATGCCATCTCCCTCTCCCTTCATCCTCGTCACCGACCATCATCGTTGGTGACCATCGTGCATCTCGCTGACTTCCTCCTTCAAAGCGATGATGAGGTAGGTAGAGGAGCATCACGTTCGATCTATTACGCCACCATCTTCATCTTGGTGATGAGTTCGTGGCTAGATCTGTGTAGGTTGGTTCATCGAGCATGTTTTACCGAGGTGAGTTTGCTTTACATTTTCTTTTTTACCTTTTGATTTTTAGATGTGATTTGAGGCAGATTTGAGTTCTAAGAAAATGATCCTTTCTGATTTAGGTTAGGATTCCATTTTTAGTTGTTTTTTATGGGTCTAGAAACTCAGGACAGAAGCTAGGTTCGCAATGATCTAGCGCTCCTACTTCGAGCGATTAATGTGAAGCCTTGGAGCTTGACTATAGGTAGATTTTGGGGGTAAAGGTTGCATGTTTTGAGTTTGTCTATCATTTGCATGTTTTAGGGGTAGAGTTAAAGGCATCAAGCATTGGAGCCATATTTGCAAATGTGAGATTGAATGTGGTTGGCGATTGTTTCATTTTAGATCTCATTTGTTAAGTTTGAGTTGATCGATTTATTATTTCTGATATTATCTTTATCTATCTATGCAATTACTTGCTTCACCATCAGATTCTTTAAAACTATGAGGAATTCTGTAGAAGAATCAAACATGTATTTTATTATTAATCTAAGTGTTTTGTTATGAAGGCTTTTCAGATTTTCTAAACCTTGTCGGCTTCCTTTTGGTTACATGGAGATGATGCCGATATTTTTTAGCTTCATTCTGTTAGCATGTGTTGTACTTTGGGACAACACCCAACATTTTTCTCTAAGTTTAACTGAACCTCCTTTTTCTGGAATATTATCCTCAAAACACAAAATTTATCTTTGAAAAAAGATTATTAAATTGATTTAGTTAAGTGTTTGATAACTTACTATTAGGGTTACTTTCTCGCTGTAATATGTGTATGCTCTCTAGTGCAATCTTATCAGGCTTAGATCTCATATTAAATTACCTCAGTTAGAAAGACTCTTTGTTACCCATCAGAGCTCAATGGATCGAAATTAGATGGTGGTGATCCTTGTGGAATCTTGGACATAAGTTTCTTATTCTGGGACATCTATAATATATGTGTAATGCACATAGCCTTGTCAATTATGTTCCCACTCTGATTATAATATTGGCGAGAAAAACTAAATTCTTCTCTCTCCTTATACAGTAAAATTAATGGGCTAAACCTAATTGGGACTCTTGGAAATCAGCTCCACAATCTGAACAATTTAAAGCAATTGTGAGCATGACTTGCAATGAAAGATCTATTTATGAATGACATTATTTCTCATGAGATTTACTTCACATGGTATTTTTGCATTAGGGATGTTAGCTCGAATACAATTCGGGGTGAAATTCCATATGGCCTACTCCTAGTGCCACTCATAAATAAGATATATGATGTTCTAGTTCATTGTTGCTATTGTGTGCTTAGAATTCAATTCTGATACTTTTTCTTTCTACAAAACTTGTCATGTAACAAGTCTCATGTTATACCCAATGCCTATATGCAGGAAGGTCTATAACCATAGGTATGTAGATAAACTTATTGAAACTTTCAAGTTAGATAATCTATTTTGTTGGTAACATCTAATGTTCTTCTACCTTGAATCTAATATATATATATTTAACTTTTATTCTTTAACAGTTCTGTTACTTTAGAAGACCCTAGCTATTTAATTTACATTAGAGCAAAAAGCTCAATGAAATAATAACAAAAGGTTGCTCTTCATGCAATTGATGCACTTTTCATTCCTAAAGGCTGGTAAATGGTAAGGTTTAAATTTCACATATGCATTAAATAATGCTCTTATGTAGGGGTCTTCCCTTCTATTTTCTGTATGAGTTTAGTCTGATTTTTGAGGTTTTTGAAATAGTATTCCCTCTGTTTTAAGAAAGACGATACCCCTCTCTCTCACTTCCCACCCACTTTGTTTCTTTCTCCCCCTCTCTAATAACTATGGCCCATTCAATCATGTCTGTTGAAATATCTTATATCACTATTTTGAATCACTTTGCCAACATCTTGCATTGGATCATGTTACTTCTAATTAATGTCTTTATCTTATTTCTTTATTGGAACCTATAGATTGCGATCTGCTCTAAGTTCCAATTATAGGGCTTTATCTAAGTTGGTTTTATTGATTCAGTTTTCATCACGTGACAAATTACTTTTTCCATAATAGGGCATATCTCACATATGCAGATTTTCTATAAGAACATGTCATATTTTGTTCATGTCAATCTTGACAATCTGTTTTGTGTTAACTTCTTGAGGATATCTTTAAATGTTTCAATTTATTTTTTAGGAAAGAAATACTTGACCATAATTACTCTAATTAATTTATATAAACTTGCATAAAGTTGTTATTTGATTTGATATAGCTATGAAGGGAGGTGCCAAAAGTTGTTCCATCCAACTGAAAAGGATGGTGAAGAATCCTTATGCTCATCTCTTGTATTTTCTAAGGATGAAGTAAAGGTACGATGTCTCTCATTTTATTTCATCACTACTTATGTGCCTTGTTCTATTTTCAGCTACTTAGCACATAAACCCTTTCTTATTATGGCAGGCAATGTAGAAGAAGGATTTTTTCTGCAAGAATTGTCAATTTATACAGCATCAATGCTTTGCTTGTGAGGAATTAGGCTCCTCTGACAAATCTTCAGGTGCTGAGGTATTTTCTTAAGTCTATTGTCTGATCTACTGATCATTGTATTTGCCTGAGACTACTGTCTAATCTACTGACCATTATAATAGAATTTTTAAAGGTTACTACAGATTTTATGGAAATTGATCATCTACTAATTTAATTTCAGTTGAGAAGTCTACTTTCTGATCTAAAAATTGCAGTTTTGTTACATTATTTCATCGCTTTTTCTTTTCTTTTAGATAAACGCATGATTTGATGGATTTATTGTTTATATTTCTTATAAAAAGCATATATTGGTAATTGTTTACTTATTTTAGTCAAACATTATTATTTACAATCTTTCATCCAATTAATTTCATCGAGGTTTAATATTTTGGCTAGACATCTATGCCTTTAGGGTTCTTTAAAATAACCTTGCATTGTTAATTTTAGGTTGTTCTATCTTATAGGTTGAAAAGTCCGCAAGGTGTGCACCATGTAGTCTCAGTCATTGCTTGTGATACATTTTTTATGTTTCCTGGCTTTCAAGCGTTACTCTGTGTAAGTACTCAGTAGTTTTTCTGAAATATTGATTCATTTCCCTCACGGTGATGCTTGTTGGTTAATTAAGCTCCACTCTGGGTAATTGAAGGGCTGACATAGGAAGACAATGCCTTTCCATGTTAGTTTTTTAAAAAGAATTAGGGTACTTTAATGACGGGGAATCAACATCATCTATTTGCTTTTTCTGGCACCTATGATGATGGGTAATCTTCATCATCTAATGTTTTTTTTTTCTGGTATCCTATATTGATTTTTTTGTTTAAAATGACTAAAGATGACATCCTAGTAGATGACAGTCGGCCAACAGTCAATATTGGGTTATAATAATAATTTTTACCCATCATCTAAATCCTATTTTATAGTAGTGCCATAAAACTGGTGAAAGAGAAGACTTGAAATGCAGTTCAAAAAGTAGGTTTTGAAACCACTGAATTTCAGCAACAGTATTAGACATAGACCTGTACTCACTTTCAATGCTTGATCTAGAGACCGCTTGCTGTTTCTTTGATGACCAGGATATCAAGTTATCATCAAGAAAGATCAGATAATCACCTGCTAAATGTATGCCATATACATCACCAGCCCAATCAACATCTGAATATGTTGTTATATCCAATGATTTAGATGGTTTAATGAATAAGCCTTCATCAATTGTTCCTTTTAGGTACCTCAAGATTCTTTTACATGCCTTCCAGTGAAGAGTGGTTAGTTTATGAAGATATTGACTCAATTTGTTAATAATGAAGGCTATATCTGGCCTAGTTATGGACATGTACTGTAAAGCACGTATGGTGCTTCTAAACATGGTGATATCAGTCAAGAGATCTCCTTTATGGGCAGACAACTTAACAATGGAACAAGCTGGAGAAGTGGTTGGTTTTACCTCATCCCTTCTGGTTGTCTTAAGCAAGTTAACAATGTATTTTCTCTGTGTGAGGTTCATTCCACTAGGACTTCTGTAAACTTCAACTCAAAGAAAATAATAAAGGTTTTCAAGGTCTTTCAAAACATAGGTATGATTTAGCTTGTCAATAAGAAGCTGAATCATTATTCTATCATTACCTGTGATAAGAATGTCATCTACATACACAAGTACCAAAAGTAAAACATTGTTATTCCTATAAATGAATAAAGAGTTGTCAAATTTACAGTTAATGAAGCCCCGGTCAATTAATGAGCCTTTCAACCTATCATACCAGTTCTTTAGAACATATTTTAACACATAGAGTGCTTTCCTGGGATGACAAACATGATTAGGTCTAGTTTTGTCAACCAATCCCATTTGTTGAGCCATGTACACATCTTATTTGATGAATCCATTAAGAAAAATATTATTCACATCAATTTTTCTAACAACCCAACAAAAAGCCAGAGTAAGATTAACAGTAAGATTAAGAATAACCCTCATAGTTGTAGGCTTAACAACAAGACTAAAGGTTTTATTGAAATCTATGCATGATTTTTTATGAAGATCCTTAGCCACAAGCCTGACTTTATACTTTTCTAAGCTGCCATCAGAAGTAGTTTTAACCTTGAACACCCATTTATTGCCTATAAGAGACCTGTCTTTCATGTAAGGCACTAGATCCCAAGTTTTTTTTCTTTAAAAGTCCATCAATTTTCACTGTCATAGCTTTAAACCAAGAAGGATTGTTAAGAGCTTGCTCAACACATGTAGGTTCGGAGGGTAGCTATATAAAAGTCAAATGATGTTTAGTGGAAATAAGAGCTTTATATTTTCCTATGCCATTTTTAGACATAGTTATCATATTGTGGGTGGAGTTTCTCGTGGGAATGACTTGGTTAGAAATTTGTGCGGATATAGATTTAGTTATAGGTTGTCTGTTAGGTGAATGATTAGCTAAAGTAGGTAAGTCTATCACAAGTTTATCAGCTATAGAAGAAAAATCAGGAAAGTTTATATAAGTAGGAAGTAAATAAGGAATTTGACTAGATAATAAAGAAGTTGAGTTACCTGAATTTCCTTCATTATGATCAGGGATTCTGAGCAGTGAAAGAACTTGCTGATGTAGAATCCAAAGGGGTCTGTACATTGCATATTTTTGTGAAGGTGATCTTGAAGATATAGGCAAGGAATTTGAATGCAAAACAGAAGTAATGGTAGGTAAATTATTGATAGACAAAGAGCTGGTGTTTTGATTAGGGGAGAATAGTTCTTTATAAGGAAACCTAGATTCATTAAACACCACATTTCAAGTAATAAAGAGCCTACCAGAAGGGTGAAGGCATTATACCTTTTATGATCAAGAGAATATCCAAGAAACAAGCACAAATCAAAATGAAAAGCAAACTTATGAGCATTATATGGTCTTAATTATGGAAAACTTGCACATCCAAAAGTTCTTAAAGTGTTATAATCTAGTATTTTATGATAAAAACTTGGAAAATGCTTTTAAACCAAGAATTTGTGTAGGCATTCTGTTATGAGATATTTGGTTGTTTGAAAGGATCCCCACAAAAAATCAAGAGACATATTTGCTTGGGCTAAAAGTGTCAAACTTGTTTCTACAAGGTGTGTGTGCTTCCTTTCAATTTTTCCCTTTTACTAGTGTGTATGGGGGCATGGATGTTTGAATTTAATTCCATGTGATTGAAGAAATTTAACAAAAGGCCTGAATTCTCCCCCAAAGTCTGACTGTGCAGTCTTGATAGTGCACTCAAACTGTTTTTCAACTAAGCTCTTGAATATAATGAATATATTTAGAGTTTCAGATTTGAGCTTCAAGGGATATACCCAATAATATCTATTAAAGTCATCAAGGAAGCACACATAATATCTATAACCTTGTTTATAATTTAAATGTGTTGGACCCCAAGAATCAACATGAATTAGTTCAAGAAGTTTAGAGGTTTTAGAAACTGAAATTGAAAAAGATAAGGCATGATACTTTCCTCTTTGACATGCTGTACAGAAACTGAGAGGTTGTTTAGGAATAGGAAGATTATTAGATTCTAACACCTTATGTAAAATAATAGATGTGGGATGCCCTAAACGTTTATGCCATATATCAGATAGTTTTAGCCTATTTTCAGTACAACTGCACATATTATGCTTGTTTTGTGCAGATTGAAAAGAATGATGAGAATCATAAGAAATATCAGAACAAAATCTTGTGTTTAAAGCCAAACTTGTATTACTTGCATTATTATTACAAGAAGATGAAACATTATATGCTGCAAGACTTTTAGTAGAAGAAGAACTAACAAGAGGGAAATTATAAGAATTTGAAACATTCAACACAGAATAAAAAAAAAAATTATCCAACGTGTGAAAGACAAAATTCTGCTATATTCCTTGCTATTTTTTGAACCGTCGACAATAAACTTGAGCTTGTGAGCACTTGAAGAAAATTACGCTAAATTTCCTATTTGGACAATGTTCGGTCAAATCACATTGGGAGCAAGTTATTTCTATGATTTTATGTTGTAAAACTTGAAATTCTTCAATAAATCACAAATCTTTTAATTACACACTATTCATAAATGACGGTTAGGATAAAATGATGTTTCAATTGCACCCGCTCATTCTTAATCATACTATTTTATTGATTTTTTAAATAATATAATAATTAATTAAAATTTTAAATAATAAAATAATAAAATATCATCCAATAGAAAAAAAAAACTATGTGTAGATTATAAGGGAAGTATCGGGTTTGTAAATATAATACGTGATAAAATTATCAAATGAAAACTTCTTCAAGATGGCGCCCTTTTATATATTGTAGATGTAGATGTAAATTTAGATTGGTCCTTAATTATAATTATTAATTATTAAATATTGAATATATACATGATACAGAGTTAAATTTGAAATTAACTTTAAATTAGTTAGATAAAAATATCCAAAAAAGTTTCTCATCTCATTCCTTATTTTTATATAGTAGTGATTGTTATAGATTATAGATAAAGATTATAATTATTTATATTTAAATTAAATAAGTTAAATAAATTAATATTAATTTTTGATGTAAGTAGATTGATAACCAATCATGTTCCATCACATTTCAAATGTAATGATTAGTATATTAAAAATAACAAAAAATATTAGGATAAATACGTTTACTGAAAATTATTTCTGAAAAGTACAATGTATCTAACACACAATTGACTTATTCAATTAACAGTAATTCTGTATCAATTATATTATAATCAAATTTTAATTAATCAAGTCACGTGTCAATCATTTAAGATTGATATTTATCACTCACTAAATAATTTTTCACATCAGCTTATGAAATCTCACCGAAAACAGAGATTATAATCAGTTAATTAACTACGGAAGATATGAAAAGGGACAAAAACAGTGGGTTGTTGTGCAATTGCAGGCTTGAACAAATCCAAAGCTCCATGGCGCTCTAAAATACGCATTTTGCAGTCTTCAGCAGCCACAAGACCAGTTGAAAAGGCACCATGCAATGAACCTGGATATCTACTACTTGTTGCTTCACCTGCAAAGAATAGATTATCTACTGGGAATCGCAACCTCTCATATAAATCATGTGGTTTTCCTACTTTATCATGGCTGTATGACCCAAGTGAGTTTTTATCTGTACCCCAATGTGATACAAGACACCTTGTCTGCAACAAAAAAAACAATAGTTGTGAGAAATTGCTCATAAAAAATGAAATAGCAATAGATACAAAGATGTACGTTATATATTTTTTCTTTCGAAAAATTTGACTATCACGACACGACAAATTCACTCTCGTTAAAGCGACTAAATATCCTTTCTGTACGAACCCAGATTTCAATACACCCAATGATGATACGATGGCATAGAGTATTTTATTTAATTTTAGAACTATTAATCCTCTAAGTTGCACATGTATCGTGGGATTACCAATCTCTACATCTTACATCTTGAAAATTAGGGCACTTCGGGTTATTCTGATTTTAAAAAGAGTTTCCAGAAAAAGCAGTGGAAACACGGGAAACAAAAAATTTAACATCCGAAAGCGTATTTGTGAAAGGTTTTCAAACGTACTTTTTTAATTATTTGGTAAACTTGTTTTTGGGTATTTTGTTAATTTGAAAAACAGACCCCTACTTTTCGGTGGATATTTAGTGTAATAGAGGTCATTGAGAGTAAAATTGGCAAACATTTTTAAAATATTGTTTTGTGTCACGATATAATTTCATCGTAATAAATTATAAAAACATGTATGCATGTACATCGTGTGATGTTGTTATAGAAACTTTAAAATCGTATCAGTATTAAACACTAACATCATAGCATAGTATAATTAATATTTAAATTTCTAATTAGCCTAAGGTCATTAGGAAAGGCTTAGTAGCTTACTGGGGAAGGAGCATCAGGGAGAATTTTCTTGAGTTGTAAATAAGCAAAATGAGCAGCATCATCATCAGACATTTTCTCAATGTCTACAGCAAGCTGACCAGCAGACATATAAACAAGAACAGGATGACCTGTTGCTTTGTGAAGATTAAGAAAGTAGCTACACCCATAAGACATGTCATCTACAACTCCCAACAACTCCACATTTGGCCAAATCACTTTCTCGAAATGCAATGCTACCTTGTTCTCAATCCCAACTCCAAGATCTGCTATTGCTTCTTCTTTCCAATCAGGTAGCTTTGGCTCAAACTCTATGATCTTTGCTTTTAGTACTCCAAGTGGAGCTGTCATTATAGCTGCCCCAGCTATGAATGTTTTCTGATTCTCTACTGTCACTTTCACTACATTGTTTCGTCTCTCTACTTTTGTAACCCTGTTAATCAGATTATTTAAATTAGGGCCAGAAACTTTTTCAAACGGGAGAAAATTGTTTTCTTAAGTCCCTATAATTTGGCATAACAGCAAATTAAAAACTTTGTTTTATTATTCTTTGTACTATAGTTATGATTTTTCGTTGGAATGTTGTTTATAGAAAATTAAAAGCCAAATGGGGCTAACACAGTTGATTAATGTTATAAATGAATTTGAATGGAGTGAATAACATATATAATTCCATTATTTTATAAATGTGAACAGAAGAAATAATTTAGAACTCTATAAATTTATTCATTTAGAGGGGAAAATAGTATACCAGGAATTGATCACTGGAATGCTTTACTCAAATTCCTAAGTACTTGAGGTATACTTTAGACTATGAGTTACATTACACCATGTACCCTATTGTAATCGAAGGTTATAACGATGTAAATTGGATCTCAGATTCTGAGAATCAAAGTCCATAAGTGAATATGTTTTTACACTTGGTGAGGTGCAATGTCTTCGAAATCCTCTAAACAGACATGCATAGCTCGATCGACTATGGAATCCGAGTTCATTGTTTTAGATAAAGTAGGAGAAGAAGCTGAATGGATAAGAACTTTTTAGAGGATATCCCGATATGGACGAAGCGAGTGAGCCATATGTATACACTGTGATTGCCAAGCTGCAATAGCTAAGGCACACAACAAGGAATATAATGGTGAGCCGTGTCATATACGTCGATGACTCAATACCGTTAAACATTTGCTCTCTACAAGTGTTATATCTGTTGACTTTGTGAGAACTAAAGAAAATCTGGTGGATCCACTCACTAAATGATTGTCTAGAGAGCAAGTAAAGAAAACATCGAGGGAGATGTGGCTAAGGCCTTTATTAATGAGTTAGCTCAATGGAAACCTAACCTAGCAATTGAAGATCCCATGGACTAGGTTCAAAAGGAAAACTAGTGTGATTAACTTACCAAGAGCACCTAAGGATAACTTACTTCCTATCCATTCCTAAGACGTAGTAGGTGCTGCATGTAGAGAATAGAAAGATTAAACATAGCTTTTAATGACACTTATAGCTTATAATAAGTTGGAGTATGACAGGATACTCTTGATAAATAATCACTTACGTGAGTGAGAAGTGAGGCCGCTTCTATGAGATTCAATAAGGTAAAATCTCTATAGCACTCATTAAATTAGGAATTGTTTATGGTCAAAAGAAACACAACCACTAGAACATAATGTGTTAAGAAGTGAGCTATATAATTTTTATTGTTAAGGATTACATTAATGGTTGATGAGTTCAAGACATCAAGTTCACTTTTCAACCAAGTAATTTCAATAGTCTTTTACTAAGGATGGTTCAAAGTCAAAAGCTACCAGTATCATTTCTGTTGTGTTCAGATGAAAATTGCGTTTTAGTTGTCCATTCATATGGGGGAATGTTATATTTGTTATGTTGTGAATGGACATATATGATGGTTAATAGCTTGATAGTATAGGTTTTGGGTGGAACCTTGAGGTCATAGGTTCAAACCTAAGCCTTGCCATAAATATATTTAAGGGTCTTTGATGAAGCCTTAGGCCTCTTAGGTTTGATTTGCCTAGACCGTCCTATTTTTTTATTTTGTTTTCCAGATATCTTCAAGAAATGTCCAACACGGAGGTGCCTTTCAAGAGGTACCATCTAGGCAGTTTATAACTATTGCTTGTGATTGTTCTAGATAGTCACAAGTCCATCGTTTATGACTATTTAGATAGTCACAATGATTTCTAGATAAGTAATTTTCGTGAGCATTATTGGGGATAGAAATTTTTGGTTCATCAAGAGCATGTATCTAAAACACAAACACTTTCTGGTTCGTCAAGAGAGATAGTATTGTTGTGCTTTTTATTGCCTCCAAGAGATCATTGTATCCTGAAAACAGACGTCTAAGACTGTGAGCACCATATGTAGGAACGTTACTGTTTTAGCTCATTGCACTATCTGCAAGCCTCGGTCTATGTTTTCTCTATAATTTTATTTTTCTGTATTTTGTACGTTTTCTGTATATTACATTGTTATTGTTAATAAAGTATATAATTCATTTTCTTACATGTATATTATTCAAGGAATTTATATATATAGATATGGACGGAAAAAAATAGGAAGCATTTACAATGTTGGTTAACAGATGGTGGAATTTTATGCTCAATTTATAATCTTGTACGGTAAATTGATAAAAATAAAATTATAGAGTGTAAATTGACAAAAATTATAAAATTATGAGGGATCAAATTTGTATTTTATTCTAATTCTCATATATATACCTATGCTTCAAACGGATGTCAAGTCCTTTGGCAAGGCTCATAATAACAGGAAGGTAGCCTTTGATCATTAGCCCATGACCTCCAGGAAGCACTTCTTCCTGAGTTTGTGTTGTGAAAGGAAGTGTAATTTTATAGAGCAAAGTACTGATCACTTAATTAATAGAAACTTTTAACATATATAAACACTCACCTTATCCCACCATTTAAGAGAGATGCTATCAACATCAGCAGCAAACCATCCTTCCATTCTACATAAATACCACTGGAAAACCTTATAACCAAGCCCCTCCAGCCTGTATTCACATTCCAGGCCAACAAATTATTACATTAAATTTCAAAAATGCTTCATAGTACTGTGATACATGGTCCTCTTTATGAATTGGCACTGAAAATGATATTATTCCCTCATATGTACCACATAAACAAACAAGAAATATAAAATTTTTGAATCATAAAATATGTGTCGCCCTACGACGACATGTTTGTTATTACTGCACATTAACAAAACCCAAGTTATGCATGTGCCATAATATATATGCATAAATACTAACCTACATATTCATTTATGTAATACTAATCAAACCAACCTTAAGTCTGGTCTCCTCTCGAAAACAATGGAGAATGCACGAAGCATAGACATATCTTCTTTGGATTCATCTCTTACTTTATGCGTCTGTATCCGAAAAGGGAAAATAAGCTCAAAACATGGAATTTGCTATCGTAAAATTAAAATTAAATTATGTGAACACTCTTTATTGCATTTTGATTGGTTTGCAATCACATCTTTTGATGATATTTTTTAGCTAATTTAGTCTTTGTACTTTACAAAACAGGTCATTCTACGTTATTATTAATATACCAAGAAAAGAAAAAGAGAAAAGAAAAGAGATGATATATATATTCTTTCTCGCTATTTCCCCACTCTCATTCTCTATTGATAATTTTTCATAGATAGACCCTTGTAAAAGTAAAAGATGATTTTAAGACCTATTTTTTCTAACAAAATTCAGCTTTTTACTGGTGAAATATTGAGTTGCCGTCTTAATTTAATTTTTTTTTCATGAACTTAGTGTCAGAGTCTAACACGCAGTAATGCGGAGAAAGACAAAAAGCACATTTGGTTAGAAAAACCTCAATGGTTCGAATTTTATTATTTCAGTCCTCAAGGGTCCTTACAACACAATTCACTTCTCTATTGTCCAATAAGTTACTGATATAGTAACACATGTAGATCTTTTCCTAAAGAGTCGTATAAATTTTACCTCTTTTAGAATTGTCTCAAATGCTTTGCCAACTGTTGCAACCAACTCCTGTGGAACTTGATTCCCATCTCTGTCATAGAGTGCATAGCTGAAGGATAATTTTAACCATTCATGTTATTATGAATCACTGCCTAAAATCAGAGATCTTTGAAAAATAAAAATGCAATCACCAAATAGGAAATATTATTATAGGATCAAACAGGTTATCTTTATTATATAATTCATTATGCTTTAATGCGAACTAGAGACACTGAATCTTTACAAGGTCAGTCATGAAACCTAATATTGGAAGACGCCTAATAGTTTTCAAATTTTTTGTTTAGTTCTATATAATTTTTTTTAATTTTTATTAGTGATAATGATAGGCAATAAAAATCCTCAAGAGCACCTTAGGACAAAAAAAATTCAACAGTTGGTTAATATTTAGGTTGTCTGTTGATAATTAAAGACAAATGTGTTATTTTCCTCGTAATGGTACTAACGTGACTTTGGAAAGCAACATTTGAAGCATTTTATGACTAGAACAAGTGCTATAGATTAGTGGGGTATTCAATATAGACCACTCCATGAAAAAAATATGCGACTTAATTTAAGTAGTATATGTGGCTCCTCTTCATTAGTTAAATTGCTACCCTATTCGCCGAATTCAAGGCTTATTACATATTTATGTGACGTTTATTTTGTCTTCTATCTTTGGATTTTCTTTAAAATGAGGAAGGCTGGTGACCCACAATTCAAAAACGAGCATTATGCTAATCTGCCACCACATTCAGATCCCCCACCGCACCTACATTAAGACCCAAAAGCTGAGAGGTAATTCAAATGGGGAATGATGTGGATAAATCGCATTTCTAATGCTAATTGGACGACTTGAACCCTTAACATTGGTCAAGGAATTCTAGCTGCTTGTCACTTGAGTCAAAATTTGAGGGCTTTAATGTATTTCTTTAGATCACCATCAAGTATCTAGAAAATAGTATTTTGATTAATTTCAAGGGTGCACATGCTCTCAGCTATGAGTTATTTTTTTTTATAATCTTAGATGTCTGGAGCTTATACAACCAACTACATAGAAAAAAAAATTGGTTTAAGTTAACCGGGTTAAAATATTTTACTTGTATTTCATATTACGGCTGATTCATCAACAAAAGTATTACGGCGGAAGTTTGGGTTACTAAGCAATTCATAATACATTCACTCGTGCATGCATAAAGTTAATTAGCAAGTAGAAATTGATTAAACACTAAAAGAATGATATCCTCATTTATTTACTTTGCCTTATTTACCTTTCTAAATCATGGTCATATAAAACAGAGTTATCGCAACTAGTACGGTATAGAGGTTGTTCAAGTCTCCCAATCAAGGGCGCCAAAGGATTTTCTTTACATACCCCATGCAACCTAAATTTTCAAAACTACCTCATAAAAAGAACAAATAAACCAAAAATTAGCAAAATAAAAATAATTAGTAATATTACCATGATGCACCTATATCAACAGGAAAACCAAATGAATAATCAGTGTGAACTCGACCTCCAATTCTATCCCTTGATTCCAACAGCACAACCTAATATATATTAACAGAAACCCATATCAATGATGTCATTATACAGACATATATTTGCATACAAATAACAATAAAAGCACGATTAAGATTTTTTCTTTTACTCTCTCATTTTGTTAGAAGATGAAGAAACAGTAAAGAGAAGAGGAGATGAAGAAGAGATTCGAAGAAGAATTACTACAGATTACAACTTACAAGAAATTAGTGAGTAATATACACCTGAATCACATGACAACTTACAAGAAATTAGTGAGTAATTAAATATATATATATATGTACCTTAACAGAAGCATCATGCAGAGCACGAGCAGCAGCAAGTCCAGCCATACCACCGCCTATGACTATAACAGATGGTGATTTCACCATTTTCCTTCTCTTAACACTTGCATAGCTATTATCTATCATCACACAAAGAATGTAAATAACATTTCAGCTACCATGCTTTAGATTAATTGATGAATCTTGTAAATTAAAGTTAAAGTAAAAAAATTGGACCTTAATAATCTTTTTTATGTAACAAAATTGTGATAATTATTACATTTAGTGATTTTTTTATCGAAGTTACAGATTATATTTATTGAATTAGCCACCACAAAAAATTAAAGAATTAAGAAAATGAACGTACATAATATAATTTCTCCAAAAGACAGACCTTTGCGAGGTTGACTACTCCAGGCACCAGTCTCCATAAAAAATTGCTATTAGGAGTAAAATTAAGATTAACAATTATGATAAGAAAAGGAAAATAGCTTTTTCCTTTTCCGGAATAGAAAGTTAATACTGTAATTAGACAAATTTGGAGGACCAAATTGAAAAAAGACCGCGTTAATGTGAAGTGCTTGAAACGTGGACTCAGAAAAGGGAAAGAGTTTTCCCCTTTCTCTCTCTCTTTTGTATCAGATGGAATTTACACTGAGCAGTGACACACTGGTTGTGGCTTTATATATAGCATGGTCTCTTTGGCTTTTGCCCATTTTAATCTTTATTTTCTATAAATTGTTCATACACATTCAAGAATTTATATTTTTATTATTAATTCACAATTTCCATCTTTTTTTCCATCTTTTTTTCCTTTAAGAAAAGAAAGCCATCCACGTGTTCTTTATAGTTCTATGATATTTAAATAAATTTGTGAAGGTTAATATCTCACCCCTAAATGGACGAGTTAATATTATATAAATTATACTCCTTTTGGTATAATAATTTGACCTGTTAATTGAAACAGTATACAAGAAAGTTAAGAAGAGAGATGACTCGAGAAAGAGACAGAGAAGAAAGAGTCTTAGAGAAAACTTAGTATACTGTCATACTAAGATCAGTATATTCATTTGATACTTATACTCAGTAGATTACAAAGAGATACATGATCAAGATAGTAACCTATTCTAACAGTATAGCAACTAACATTATACTATTTATACTCAGTTGAATGGTAGTACTAGCAGGTGAACGAGCTGGTTTAACACCCTCCATTTTTGTTTTTTGAAGTAAATCTCTTATGTTTTTTTACTGTGGCAAATGTATACTATTTTTGTCACTGTGAAACTCAATTTCAAGAAAGAAGTGAACAGACCCATATCCTTGAGTGCAAAGATTTTATGCAGATCATGAACAAGCTGGTTGATGATTGAAGAGTTATTGCTTGTAAGAAGTATGTCATTATATATAGACTAACATGTATAGAACAAATTTTCCATTCTTGAAAATAAATAGAGAAGTGTTAGATTTTGCATTTGTAAAACCCCAATGCACCAATGCTAGCCTTTCATACCAGGCTCTTGGGGTCTGTTTAAGACCATACAAAGTCTTCTTATGCTTGTATATATAGTGAGCTTTCTAAGGATCTATAAAACCTTCTGGTTGAGGCATGTAGACAATTTCAATAAGAAAACCATTCAGAAAGGCATTGTTCACATTTAATTATTTGACATCACATCCAAAGGTCATTGCTGGTGAAGAACAATTCTAACAATGGAGGGCTCTATAGCATGGCTAAAAGTTTCAGTAAAGTCCATACCAAGGTCTGATGAAACCTCTTTGCAACTAATCTAGCCTTGTGCCTTTGAATGCTACCATCTAAGTTGACCTTTAGTTTAAAGACTCATTATTTCCAACAAGAGTCATAGAAGGGTTGTGAGGCACCAAATCTCAAGTATTATTCCTTAAGAGTGTATTGAACTCATCTATCATGGCCTGTTTCTAGTATGTATCAGTTGCCTGCTCGACAATATAAGGTTTTGTGGGTAACTTTAAGCTTGGGAGAGGATGTTTGGTTGCAGTATAGGCTTGGGTTTTGAAATACCATTCTTAGATCTAGTCGTCATAGGGTGAGGTGAAACTAATTCAGCTTGTGTGTTTTGTGCAAGTAGAGACATAGGTTGTGATTGATGTGATGTATGCAGGTCTTTTATCAGATATAGAAGGTGCATTATATACTAGATTTATAGTGCTAGGCTCATTGTCTAGAGTAAGAAAGTGAGATAATGTGTTGTTACCTGATGCGCACATGGTTGGTTGCTGCACTGTCAGGATAGTAGGCTTGATCGCACACCAAATCTGGAGAGGCAATGTAAAAAGAGGGAAAAACCATGTAGGCTGAGGGATTCCTAGAGAAAACACCAGATTTCTCTTGTAAGTTCCCAAAACTTTGATTCACTGCCTGATCTTGATGCCCTTTTAAATATCTGTAATAGAAAATATTTGCTCAAGACATGATTTCCACAAACTTGACACACAATTATGCCTCCACTAGTACTCCTTCCATCTCTCATTCCATTCATATTTTCTCTAAAGCTTTGCTGAGAGGTGAATCTCCTATTTTGACTGTTTCTTGCATGATTCTTGTTCAAATCAGATGAGCTTGAGTCTTCATTGAATTTTTTTAAAACCAATGTTGGATATTGTATTTGCACTCATTTTTAGTGTTTCTTCATTCAGAGTTATTTGTTTCTCTAGCCTGCTCTCATTGCATAAAAGTAGTGCCATCATCTATACATGATCAAATTCTGACCCTAGGCCATTCATCACATACATCATTAGGTCATTTTATTTTTTTTTAACAATACATCATTAGATCTTGATCATGGATAGGTTGGCAAGTGGCTCCGAGTGCATCAGCTATCCTTCTCATTTTTTACAATAGTCTGTTATTAACTCATTCCCTCTTGGTACTATCTCTATGATACGTCTGACTAGGTCAATAAGGGATTGCAATGAACAAAAATATAAGTTATAGCTTTTTAGGCTTTTTCAGATGAGTAAAAAATCACATTAAATTTACTGTATCAGTGCCAAACCTGGTGGGGATAATACTGTTCAGTAACTATTTCTACTTGAATTTCTGCATAATTAAACTGTTTGCCGCCTATTATGGCTGGTTATTGATATTATTGTTTCCTTATTTTCTTACATGAATAATTGCTTATATCTAATCTTATTATCCGCCCAAGTGGCTGGTTATTTTTATAAGTGATTATTTCTCTGTATTATTTGTTTGCTTATTCTGTGAATCTGTTTATCAGAGGGTGACGTACCAGCTTCCACTTGGTAAGCTTCAAGGACCTAGGTAAGACCTATTGGATACGTAAATTTTGAGGGTAGGGTAGTTGTAGAGGTGAAAGGGAGAACAGTGAAACCTAATAGGAGGTTGTAGAAATCACCACAAAGTTAGTAACAAAAAATACAATATGAAATTCTCATTAAATAAGATTAATTTAGTTAGTTGAGTAATGAGTAGATTATTTAGGAGTAATTCTTCTAATAGTAATAGGCCAACAATAACCTCAATGCCTGGCATAATAAATGATGAACACATTGAATTAGCAGATGATCAAGTAGATCATAGGGTATAGAATATACCTAAAATCCCCAATAAAAATATTTATAAATCGAGATGGTCTGTTACTTCTTTCAAGCCACAGCATCATGTAAAAATAATTGAAAGAATATATGCTCTTGGAAAAGAGCACGAAACATATCAATCACTTTCCTCTGATGCAATAAAGCATCATATTCAAGAATGATATAATTTTTTTCATTTTGGTTTAGTCCAGATTGGAGTAAAACCACTCACAAGAAGATTCCTAAATGCCTCTGTCTTATTAGCCTTGCGAGATGCAAGATTTACAAATTTTAATGATAGTATTTTAGGATTAATTGAATCCTCACTTTGTAATGGTCCAATCTATTTTGATTATTTCTCAGATCTGTCTGTTAGTGGTTACCAAGTCCTAGAAGGCACCCAACCTATAGCTTTAATCTTTACAATTGATTACAAAGTAACCAAAATAAATATGAATTTCCAAGCCATCAATATGAGTCCAAAGAATCAAACTCTATTGATACAATCTAGTCAAAGTAATATCAATATTAGAGTTCCTAAAATAATTAGGTGATCTGATATTAATTTACCAACAAAGTGACTTTTAACTAATGAAAGTCAACCTACCCAAATTCAAATACCAATTGAAGATGTAGATTACATCCAATAGTACATGGATGGTACTGTAAAAATTAACTTTCAATCATCTTCTAACCCACAAATTGGGGAGTATAACACTCTAGTACCCCTAGAAATTTCTTTTCTGAATCATCTATTGGTAATGATCAAAATCTTAGGATTCAACATTTAGAATAAGAATTAAAAATATTACAAATACAAAATTGAAAACTTAAAGGCATAGCCACAAGTTCTCAAGTTAGTCAGCCAGTCTTTGATAGTAAGTGTGATCAATCTGATGAAATTGAAGCACCCACTTGATCAAATTTTCAAGGAAGCCTTTCTGTCAATCCTCAACTCTTAGTTCTGAATATGGGAACCTTGAGTCAAGAATATAAATCAGATTCGGAAGGTCTAACCCAACACAATAATGATCCAGCCAATCTAAATAGACGTAATAGATTTAGAGATTTGTATGATATGGATCAAAGAAAAATCATACTTGATGAATGGAAGGCATTCATGCAAGAATTTAGAATTGATATATTTTTCCTTGATTATGTTGAAGATATTTACGAAAGAAATATTAAAGTAATTTCAAAGTATAAATGGGTTAAGGAAGACTCTAGTGTAATGTCTACAAGTCATCCTCCTCTAGAGAAAATCATGATTAATCATAAAAATTTCTTAATCACTGCTTCTCCTTTCAAAATTGCAAAGGAAGAAGAACCAAACAAAAAAGTATTTGAACAACTCAACTATACTAACTAGAGTCTAATTACAATAGGTAAACAATTAGACAAAATTGAAACTAAGGTTAATGTTCTCAATGAACCTAAGCCTAGTGAAACCCTGGAAAAAAAACCTTTAATAAATCTCTAAGATAAAACCACTTTAAATCTTATTTCAATTAATAAAAAGATTGATAAAATGATTCAAGAATTAAAGGATAAATCTACTGAGTCATCTTCCTCTGTTAAGATAGTTAACCAAGCCAGTAGTTCAGAATCTATGTCTGAAAAAAGTGATGAAATATTTCAAGAATTGAAAGTTATTAACCAAGACGATAATTTAGATTCAGATAGCTATAGGTCATAATCAACTTACGAATCATCCACAATAGGTGAATTTTCAAATATTAACAATATTGAAAAAACATTTAAGAATTTAGAAATTAATAAATTAGAAAAAATGGCATAAGAAACCGATGCATCCTGATATACAAATTTCTGAATCTTCTCTTGTTAATCAATTTTCTATTTCTGCAGAAAAATTATATAAATAGAATATTGATGGTCTTTCTGAACAAGAAGTTCTCAATAGATTACAGCACATGGCAATGGTAGCTAACAGCTACATTACCACCCACAATTTACTTCATGAAGAAGTAATAAATCTTCTAGTCACAGGATTCACATGAATGCTCCATTCCTGGTGGGGAAAACATCTTACAGAAGAATCCAAATTTGTTGTTCTTTCAACAGTTAAGATTGATGCTGAATGAAACCCAATTATTGGAGAAAATTAGGAAACAATACCTGATGGTATAAATACACTCCTTTATATGATAATTGAACATTTATTTGGTAAGCCAAGTAATATTACTTCACGTATTCATGATCAATTAACAAATCTTAGGTGTCCAACATTAAGTGATTTTAATTGGTATAAGAATATATTATTATCTCGAGTAATGTCAAAGGATGATAATAATCAACCCTTTTGGAAAGAAAAATTTATTAATGGATTACCCAATCTATTTGCTCATAAAATAATGAGTCCTTAGTAATGACCTAGAAAATATAGACTATGATAGTCTAACCTATGGATCAATAATTACTATAATGCAAAAAGAAAGATTAAAAATGTGTGTTGATATGAAAATCAACAAACAAACTAAAAAAGAAAGCAAAACTGCTAAATATGAGTTATGTAATTTTTGTGAGCAATACGGTCTACCCTCTATTGCCCATTCTCAGAAAAATAGGAAAAATTCTCACTTAAACCCTATAGGAAAAATTTCCACAAACATAATAATAAAAGTTTTGACGAAAACTTTTCTAAAAATAAATGTTTCTCTAAAAATAAAAATTATTCTAGAAACAGGTTTAATAAAAAATTTGACAAAAGCAATATTACATGTTTTAAATGTGGCCAGAAAGGTCATCTTTCTAATACCTGTCAAGTTAATAATAAAGTTAATCAATTAAAAATATCTAAAGAAGATAAACAATAATTGTTTAGATTCTTAGAAACAATAGATTATTATGATAATGATAGTGAAGATTTAGGAGAGTATGAAACTCCTGAATCCTCTGAAACTGAATCCTCAAGTTCTGACAGTGAATCTCCTAACATTACTATAAGGTGTAGGGATAGTTGTTGTCAAAAAATTAATGTCTTAAATAAAAATGAAGAACAATAAACTCTCTTATTAAATTTAATTTGCAAAATAGAAAATTCAGAATTAAAACAAGAATACCTTGAAAGACTTAAAAAAGTAGTTCTAAACGAAGAAAATGTTAAGTCTAATAAAAATAATACTGCAAGTCTTTCACAAACTTTTGAAAAATTCAATAAGGTAAAAGGGAAAGAAAAGAAAGTTACCCTACAGGAACTTCAAAAGGAAATTAAAGATATTAAAATTGAAATAAAATATTTGAATAATTCAAACACTAAAATAAAAGAGGAATTAAATCTTTTAAAAATAAAAAATCTAATTAACAAAAAAGAATTGAGCGAACATAGTAAATTACTAATTTCGGATAATGAGGTTGATTGAAGAACCTATTAACTGTCATAACAATGATGAACATTACATCCAAATCCTCAATCACATCAAAATCAAGAAATGACACATAATGATTAGAATAATCATTCAAGATTTTGATTCACAACAATGAGTCTTGTAGATTCAGGAGCAGATTTGAATTGTATGTAGAAATGACTAGTTCCTCTGAAGTACTTCAAGAAGACGAAATAGTCTCTCTCTTCTGTCAATGGTATCCGAATACATATTAATTATGAAATCTTCAAAGTTCATATTTTCTAAGATAATGTATGTTTTAAAGCATCATTTGTCTTAGTAAAAAATATGATGGGTAAAATAATTTTGGGTTTACCATTCATTTCTTTGTTGTATTCTTTCACAACAGAGTATGATGAGATAATTACGTATCCCATAGATGAACCTGTTAAATTCAAATTTCTTTCTTTTCCTCACAATGAGAATTTGAAAAATTTAAAACAAAATTCTGTTTTCAAATCCATAAATACAATCTCCTGCAAAGAGAAACCATTGGGGTTTTTACAAGAAAAAATAAAATTGGGAAAAATTAAAATCTTTAAACAAAAAATTCATTGTCTAAAGATTAATTATAAGCCTCTTAACAATATTATAGGATGGATAATATATTCAAAACCAAACAAAATAGACTTAATCAACAAACTTAGAAATACTGATATATCCTCTAAATTTAGCATAGAAACTGGATGTTGGCAAAACAAGACAAATAAGATTATAAAATACAAGATTATATTTGATCATTATAAAATAATGCCATTTACTCCAAGTAAAATTCAAAATATAATAAGTAAATTCTTTAGTCAAATTGCTTACTTCTCGATTGTCTGCATTCTTATTAATCAATACTAGTTAAGTTTTTTGATTGTTTACAATTGTGAATATGTTAAACAATATTTGAACTATTTTAAATTATTGGCCAGGACAGTAAAACAAGATGGTTTAGTTATCTCTGCAAATATAACCAAACTATTTCAGAATAAATTTTCAAGACTTGAAGTTTATTATTTTATTAATCAAATCATACAATTTGCCTTAATTTAAAAATGTCTTTTAAAAATTAACTGCAAATCTGTAAAATGTATTTTGAATGGAAAAATATTACTCCTAAACAAATTCTTTCCAAGTAGCAGCCTATTCTCAGTACTTTTAATGTCCAATTTATTAATACAATTCTTGACCTTCTTTCTTATAAATTTATGCAGGGAATCATTCCAAGATTCAACAATGGAGGAACTTGAGAATTCTGACCAACTAGAATATGAAATGGTAGAACCCAAAATACTCAATCAAAATTCTTTTAAAATCAAGAAACTTAATGGCAGAACAACCGCCTTTTGTTCAAAACCCCAATTTATTAATTATGGTCTTAATAGATTTGATTATCCAAGAAATGACTGGATTAATGAATTGGATCAACTTTTAGAAGATGTTAGATTGAAGAACGACTTCAATGCATCATTAATTCAGTGGTATGAAAAAGGTGGAAAAATAGATTTTCACAAAGATGATGAAATCTATTATGATAACAGTAGAATTTTAACGGTAAACCTTTTGGGACAAGCAATATTTAAAATTGAATTTCTAAATAAAACAATGGAAGAATTTCTTATTCCAGAAGGAACTTTTTTTCATCATGCCTGACGGATTTCAAAAGAGTCATAAGCATGCAGTAGAATCCTTAACTGAAAGAATCAATATTATTTTCAGAAATCATGTGAGAATGATGAATGACTCAATAATAGAAGAATCTATAACTCAACAATTGGCCCTTAAGGCTCAAATCAAATAGGAGTCTTCTACTCCTAACCAAGCTCAATCAACAACACGTGTGTCCAATAGACTCAATCACCAATCAACCCTGGTCAACCCCATTTGACCCATTCCCAATATCCTTTGTTGCCTAATCAATTTCAAAATACAAGAAATCATCATTTGATTTTCAAAAAATGGCCAGTGAAAATCTCTTTCATATTGAGCCTCAATTTGCTTATTTGAAGGATCCTAGTCAAATTGTCGAAACTCATTTCATTCTTAAATTCCACTATGTCCCTGGAAATAATAAAAAACTCTTATTTTCTACAGAGACATTCTCTTAGAAACAGAATCCATAAAAATTAGTCCGATCAGAAATTCTGAAGAAAGAATCATTTACCATTTTTTCTCTATCCTCAGAATCATAACTATGGAGGATTGGAGAATCCATCGTTCAAGTTTCAAAACAATTTTAAATAAAAAATAATATAATTATTTTAACTATATTGATGCATGATACAAGATTTTCTTGTATTAAAATAATGATTTCTCTCACTTTTGGTTTTTAATTTTTAATAACAGTTTCAAAATTAATTTTTCCAAGTTGGTTCTTAAAATGGTGTTCCATTCATGGTTTTACCTTAGAACTTTTTTCAATTGATTTACAACAATGTTTAAATTTATTTTTAAAGATTTACAAGCTCTCATTAATTGGGGCTTTATTTCCCCAAATACTTTGTTTTTCAATAAAATATAAAATACCTTAGATTTTGAAATGACAATACTCGATTAAAAGAGAAATCTTCACCAGAGAATATTATGTTAAATGTTGGGATAAGTTGAATACCCAGAAAATTATTGCATCCATCAATTATGAATTTGCAAGTATCCATCCCAATATGAGACTAAAAAATCTTTTCATCCAAGCTCCATTAAAAATTAATGAGCCCGTTGATCTAGCTCCACAAATAAAACTATCTAATCCAAATTCTTCCAAACCCGAATCAAAATCTGGATCCAAACCTTCTTTAAAGGGTAAATCAAGGGGCACAACACCAAAGTCCAAATTAAAGAAAAAATTACTCTAAGAAATACTTCTCCCTTTGGAGGAAAATAATGAATCTGACTCTGAATCACTTATAAAATCAAGTTACTAAACAAAAGGAATCCGGGAAAGCAACTCTTCAGCAATTGAAGGACTCATCCAATTATGATGATCTTAGTAATAATTCGGATGAAATAAGTAAATGAATTTGTCTTTGGCAAAATGCCAATGTTTGAATAAAATATTTGATGAATCATGATGACACATTGACCCAATGCAACGGTCATGATGATCTTCAAGAAAAGAAAATTATCAATAATAAAAATTACAAGAGTCCAAAACAACAATTATCAAGGACCCAAGTATATAGTAATATTGACTTTCAAAGACAACAATAATGACTTCCAAGGATGAAGGTACAAAGACTGAGATAGCAATTATTAAAGAATATTTACATTTTTATCTTCTTCTGTAATTATTGTACTAAGTTGTCAAATAATTAGGTAACTACCATGCTTTTTACTATTCTTAGTCAAAAGTAGACAAAAGTAGAAATGTAAAATGTTTTTACTTTTGTAGAATAGAATAGTTCAGATAAGTGATGGGTTCCCGGTGAACTCCACTTTCCTTAGCTATAAATAGGCAGTCTCTCCCATTTGTAAATCAGAACTCGTCTTACAACTCTTACTATTTGAGAGCTAAAACCTATTTTGTGAAACAAAGCTTTATTCTTCTACTCCTATTTTGTAAATATTTTTTTCTTTTTTGTTCAACATAAATTAGTGAGCGGGAGCACTAATCTATTGTTGCCAATAAATTCTGTTTGTGTAAGTTTTTAACCTTACTATATAATATAGTTTTTCTAATTATTGTTTGTTAATACATTGTTTAATATAATTTTTACTGTTTCTCTTCTTGCTTCTTAATACCCCTTCTAAAGTACTGTTAATTTCATGCCTTTTGGTATCAAAACCAAACCTAATGAGGATAATACTGTTCATAACTATTTTTACTTGAATTTCTGCATAATTAAGCCATTTGCTGCAAATTATGGCTGGTTATTGATATTATTGTTTACTTATTTGCTATTACATGAATAATTTCTTATATGTAATCTTACTCTCCGCCCAAGTGGCTGATTATTCTTATAATTGATTATTTCTCTGTATTATTTATTTGCCTAACCTATGAAACTGTTTATCAGAGGCTAACATACCAGCTTCTATTTGGTTAGCTTCAAGGACATATGTAAGACCCCTTAGATACGTAAATTCCGAGGGTAGTATGGTTATAGAGGCGAAACGGAGAAGAGTGAAGTCTAATAGGAGGTTGTAGAAGTCACCACAAAGTTAGTAACAAAAAATACAATATGAAATTCTCAATAACAAGAATAATTTAGTTATTTTGAGCAATGCGTAGATTATCTAGAAGTAGTTCTAGTAGCATTAGGTTTATAATATCTTCAATATCCAACATAGTGGATGATGTATATTTTAAATTTGTAGATGATCAACTAGATCATAAATATTTTGAATACCCATCAGATGATCAGAATACAATATGAAATTCTCAATAACAAGAATAATTTAGTTATTTTGAGCAATGCGTAGGTTATCTAGAAGTAGTTCTAGTAGCATTAGGTTTATAATATCTTCAATATCCAACATAGTGGATGATGAATATTTTGAATTTGTAGATGATCAACTAGATCATAAATATTTTGAATACCCATCAGATGATCAGAATGATCATTTCGAATACATTTCAGATGATTAGGAAAATCATTCTGAAGACTTTAATCAAGTAAATAATAGGGTATGGAACATACCCAATAAAAGTAAGAATTCTAATTCTAATTATCCATTAGGATTCAAATAGAGCAAGAATTTAAAATTTAAAAATTAAAGGTCTAGAACCTAAAGGAATAAGTTCCCAAAAAAGTCAAATAAACCTTAACAATAAGCAATCTAATAAAATTAATTATCAATATTTTAATTCTAAAGTTAGGGAGTATAACCAGTCTAGAACTTCTAAGAATTCCTTTTCTGGATCATCTATTAATAATGATCATGATTTTAGGATTAAAGAATTAAAATAAAAATTAAAAAATTCTAAAAATTTGAATCCAAATATTCTGCAACAAGAATACAAACCAGATTTGACAAGTCTAAATAAACACAATGACGACCAAACCAATCTTAATATACGTAATAGGTTCAAAGATTCATATAATAAGGATCATAGAAAAATCATATTTGCTCAATTGAAGGCATGCATGCAAAAATACAAAGTTAACATATTTTTCCTTGATTATATCGAAGATATTTATGAGAAAAATATTAAAATAATTTTCAAATCTAAATGGGTGAAGGAAGACTCCTGTGTGGTAACTGTCAGTCATCCACCTACTAAAAACATCCTAATTAATCATTAAATTTCTCAACCTAATAAAGATTTCATTAAATCTCTCCAACTTCATTATGAGAAAACTCCTGATTAAGAAATATTTAGAAGGTTAAAATCTTTAAGAGACAATGTCTCAGAATCAGATAGTCATAAGTTAGAATCTACCTATGAACCATCCATAATTTAGAATTCTTTGAATCATAAAATTAAAGAATCCTGTAGGTCAGAATCCTATGAACTTTCAAATAGTATTGATGAACCATCCAAAGATTTAGAAATTAAATCATCTGTCAAGGTTAGTAACCATGACAATATCTTTGAATTAGATAATCATAGGTTAGAATCTACCTATGAATATTCCATAATTAATGAATCTTCAAATATTGAAGAAACATTAAAGAATTTAAACTAATAAATCATCTTATTCGGGTATGATTGATAATCAAAATAATTGTTCAGAATTCGAAAACCTTACTAATAATAAACTTCAAGAATTAGAGGACAATAGTTCAAATTTAGAAAACCATAGCTTAGAATCAACCTATGAATATTTCATAATTGATGAATCTTCAAACATTAACAAAGTTGAAGAAACATTAAAATGTTTAGAAACTAAAAAATTATGGGTGTTCAACGGTCGGTCTGGTCAGATTTTTAGAGGAAAATGAGACCAGACTGAAAATTACGGTCCTCCTATAGGGAGGACCGAACTGACCAAAACACTACAAAAAATATGAACTAATCAGACCGAACTTCAACGGTCGGTTCGGACGGATTTTACGGTCTAAGTACGCGTTTTATATGCGTGATAAATACATGTAATTTTTAGATTAAAAGTTTAATACACGGTTAATACATTGAACATATTATACGTGTGATAAATACGCCTTATTTCAAGGCATGCTTTAATAGCACACACATGTGGGCGCTTACTTCATCATGATGAGGTAGGATGTAGTACTTTTATAACTCATTCCCACCTTAACTTCCTATTTCCTTTCCGATGTGGGAATGGGGAAAAATCACTTTTTTACTTGAAAAAGAATTTGATATATATATNATATATATATATATATATTATACGGTCGGTCTGGTTGATCCGGTCGAGAATTGGTTGAAATTCTAGACCGAACCAAAAACTTGATCCTCTCTAAAAGTAGGACCGAACCGACCAAATATGAGAAAAAAGCATCCAGACCGATCAACTTCGGTCCGGTCCAGATCAGATTATATGATTTGGACAGTTTTGGAACACCCTTATAAAAAAGAATCCTCCGAGGACATTAATCATAGAAGTTCTTTAATTATTGCTTCTCCTTTCAGGATTTCAAAGGAAAAAGAAACAAATAAAAAATTGGTTGAACAACTCAATTACACCAATCAAAGTCTAATTACAATAGGTAAGCAATTAAACAAAATTAAGAATAAGGTTGATGATCTTCATAACCTGAATCTAGTGAAACTCTGAAAGAAAAACCTTTAATAAATCTTTCAAACAAAACCACTCCAAATATTGTTCCCATCAATAAACAGATTGATAAAATGCTTCATGAATTAAAAATAATCAATCAAGATAATAGTTCAAATTCAGAAAGCCACAGGTCAGAGTCTACCTACGACTCATCTAAAATAAGTGAATCTTCAAACATTAATAATATTGAAGAATCATTTAAAAATTTAGAATCATCTGAAATTAAATCTGAAAAGATTATTAATAATATACCTCAAGAATTGAAGGTAATTAATCAACACAATAATTTAGATTTAGAAAATCATAGGTCAGAATCCACCTACGAATCATCCACGATAACTAAATCTTCAAACATTAATAATATTAGAGAATCACATAGAAATTTAGAAATTGATAATTAGAAAGGAAATGGCCTAAGAAGCCTATTTCTCTTGATATTCAAATTTCTGAAAATCTTTTAGTTAACCAATTTTCTGTTTCTGTAAATAAATTACACAAATGTAATATTGATGGACTTTCTGAGCAGGTTATTCTCTATAAATTTCAACATATGACAATAATAGCTAACAGCTACATTACCACACACAATTCACTTCACAATGAGGTAATCAATCTCTTAGTCATATGAATGATACGTTCCTGGTGGAAAAAATATCTCATAAAAGCGTTAAAAAATATCGTCCTTTTAGCAGTAAAGATTAATGCTGAACGAACACTAATTATTGAAGAAAATCAGGAACAATGCCTGATGCCACCAATACACTTTTCTATATAAAAATTGAATACTTTATTGCAACATCAAGTAATATTACTTCGTGTACCCGTAATCAATTGACCAATCTTAGTGATCTATCCCTAAGTAAATTCCATTGGTATAAAAATATATTTTTGTCCAGAATAATGTCAAGAGATTATAACAATCAACCCTCTTGAAAAGAAAATTTTATTAATAAATTACTCATTTTTTACACACACAAAATAACCTAGGAAGCATAGACTATGATAATCTTATCTATGGTACAATTATTACTACAATACAAAAGGAAGATTTTGGAATATGCATTGGTATGAAAATTAGTAAAGAAAATAAAACTATAGAATATGAATTAGACAATTCTTGTGAGCAATATGATTTACACCCTATTAGGAAAAATTTCCATTCAAATCTTAGAAGGTCTCACAAGTCTGATAGGAAAAAGAACCACATAAGATTTTTAATCAATATTTTTCAAAGAATAAAAATTTTGACAAACGTTTCTCCAAGAATAAAATTTATTCTAGAAGAAAACACAATAAATATTATTTTGATAAAAAAAACTTAAGTATTTTAAATATGGCCAGAATAGCCATTCTTATTAAACTTGTCAAGTTAATGACAAAACTAATCAATTAAAAATCTCTAAAAAAGAAAAACAATAATTGTTTAGAATCGTAGAGTCAATAGAAAACTATGAGAGTGATAGTGATGAGTTAGGAGAATTTGAATACCCTGAATCCTCAAAATCTAACTCTTCCAGTTATGAGAGTAATTCTCCTAACATCTCTATGGGGTGTAGGGATAGTTGTAAAAAAATTAATGTTCAAAATAAAAATAAAGAACAAGAAGAAAATCTCTTGTTGAATTTAATTAGAAAAATTAAAAATCTAGAATACCTAGAAAGACTTAGGAAAGTAATTTTAAAATAAAATATTAAGTCTAACAATATCGCAAGCCTTTCACAAACCCTTAAAAAATTCAATATGGGTAAATGAAAGAAAAAAGAAGTTATCCTACATGAACTTCAAAAAGAAATTAAAAATATTAAAATAAAAGAAGAATTAAATATTTTAATAAAAAGTTTAATTAAAATTCATGAATCTTGTAAACTAGGAGAACCTAGTAGATTTCCAATTATAATTAATAAGGTTGAAGAACCTATTATCAACAATCAAAATAATAATAATTTCATCCAAATACTTAATCATATCAAAATCATAAAATGGTGTATAATGATCAGAATAATAATTCAAGATTTTGATTTCACAACAATGTCTCTTGTTGATTTAAGAGTAAATTTAGTTATATGCAAGAAGCACTAGTTCCTCCCAAGTACTTCAAGAAGACGAAAGAATCTTTGTCTTCTACCAATGATACTCATATTCATATCAATTATGAAATACTCAAAATTTATATTTACCAAGACAATATATCATTTGTCTCAACAAAAAATATGACCAATAAAATTATTTGAACTTTACAATTCATTTCTTTGTTGTATCCTTTTACAATAGAGCATGATGAGATAATTACGTATTCCATGGATAAACCTGTTAAATTCAAATTTCTTTCTTTTCCTTGCAATGAGAAATTGAAAATTTTAAAACAAAATCCTATTTTCTAATGAAAAATAATTGTGGTTTTTACAAGGACAAAAAAATTGAAAGAATTGAAGAATAACATCAGAATTCTGCTATTCAAAGTCAAATCTTTAAACAAGGAAATCCTTGTTTAAAAATTAATTATAAGCCCCTCAAAGATGCTTTGAAATGGATAAAATTTCCAATATCAAACAAAGGAGACTTAATCAACAAATTTAAAAATACTGTTGTGTTTTCTAAGTTTGACACAAAAATTAGATTTTGGTAGATCCTTATAAATACAAAATTATATTTGATCATTATAAATGGAAAACAGTACTATTTGATCTTAAATTTGCTCCAAGTAAATTTCAGAATATAATTATTGAATTCTTTAATCAATTCTTGTTCTAAATGTTGAATCCTAATATTTTGATCATTACCAATGGATGATTTAGAAAAAGAATTCCTAAGGGTACTAGAGTGGCTATACTCCCTAATTTGTGGACTAAAAGATGAGTGAAAGTTAATTTTTACATGACCATCCATGTACTACTGGACGTAATCTACATCTTCAATTTGTCTTTGAATTTGGGTAGGTTGACTTTCATTAGTTAAAAACTAATTTTGTTGGTAAATTAATATCAGACCACCTAATTATTTTAGGAACACTAATATTGATATTAATTTGACTAGATTGTATCAATAGAGTTTGATTCTTTGGACTCCTATTGATGGTTTGAAAATTTATATTTGTTTTGATTACTTTGTAATGAATTCTAAATATTAAAGCTAGAGGTCGGGTGCCTTCTAGGACTTGGTAACTACTAGTTTTAATATTCAAAGTTAATGATTTTAAAATATGGGGATCTGTTAAACTAACGGACAGATCTGAAAAATAATCAAAATGGATTGGACTATTACAAAGTGAGGATTCAATTAATCTTAAAATACTATCATTAAAATTTATAAATCTTACATCTCGCAAGGCTAATAAGACAGAGGTATTTAGGCATTTTCTTATGAGTGGTTTTACTCCAGTTTGGAGTAACCAAAATGAAGGAAATTATATCCTTCTTGAATATGATACTTTATTGCATCAGAGGAAAGTAATTGACATGTTTCGTGCTCTTTTCCAAGAGATATATTTTTTCAATTATTTTTTACATGATGCTGAGGCTTGAAAAAAACAACAGACCATGTTGATATATAAATATTATTATTTGAGATTTTAGGTATATTCCATACCCTATGATCTACTTGATCATATGCTAATTCAATGTGTTCATAATTTATTATGTCAGGTATTGAGATTATTGTTGACCTATTACTACTAGAAGAATTACTCCTAAATAATCTACTCATTGCTCAACTAACTAAATTATTCTTATTATTGAGAATTTCATATCGTATTTTTTGTTACTAACCTTGTGATAACTTCTACAACCTCTTATTAGGCTTCACTCTTCTCCCTTTCACCTCTACAACCACCCTACCCTCGGGATTTACGTATCTAAGAGGTCTTTCTTACCTAGGTCCCTGAAGCTAATTAAATAAAAGCTGGTACGTCAGCCTCTGCTAAACAGATTCACAGATTAAGCAAACAAATAATACAGAGAAATAATCAATTATATGAATAACTAGCCACTTGGGTGGAGAGTAAGATTATATATAAGGAATTATTCATGTAAGTAAATAAGTAAAAAATAATATCAATAACCAGCCATAATAGGCAGAAAATAGTTTAATTATGCAGAATTTAAAATCCAGAATTAAAACAAGAATACCTTAAAAGACTTAAAAATGTAATTCTAAAGAAAGAAAATGTTAAGTCAAATTTATGATAATTTGATCTTAAATTTGCTCCAAGTAAATTTCAGATTATAATGATTAAATTCATTCAAATCTACTTCTAAATCTACAAGAGTTATTATTGTGAAATCAAAATCTTGAATGATTATTCTAATCATTATATGCCATTTTTTGATTTTAATATGATTGAGGATTTAGATGAAGTGTTCATCATTGTCTTGACAGTTAATAGGTTCTTCAAGCTCATTATCAAAAATTAGTAATTTACTAGGTTCAGTCAATTGTTGTTTGTTAATTAGATTTTCTATTTTTAAAAGATTCAATTCCTCTTTTATTTTAGTGTTTGAATTATTCAAATCTTTTATTTCAATTTTAAAATCTTTAATTTTCTTTTGAAGTTCCTGTAAGGTAACTTTCTTTTCTTTCTCTTTTATCCTATTGAATTTTTCAAGGGTTTATGAAAGACTTGCAATAATATTATTATTAGACTTAACATTTTCTTTCTTTAGAATTACCTTTTTAAGTCTTTCAAGGTATTCTTGTTTTAATTTTGGATTTTTAATTTTACAAATTAAATCTAATAAGAGAGTTTCTTGTTCTTCATTTTTATTTAAGACATTGATTTTTTAACAACAACTATCCCTACACCCTATAGTGATGTTAGGAGAATCACTATCAGAACTTGATGATTCAGTTTCAGAGGATTCAGAGGTTTCATATTCTCCAAAATCTTCACTATTACTTTTATAGTAATCTATTGTTTCTAAGATTCTAAACAATTCCTGTTTATCTTCTTCAGAAATTTTTAATTGATTAATTTTATTTTTAATTTGACAAGTATTTGATATGTGACCTTTCTGTCCACATTTAAAACAGGTAATATTACTTTTATCAAATTTTTATTAGACCTTTTTCTAGAATAATTTTTATTCCTAGAGAAATTTTTATTGTTAGAAATGTTTTGGTCAAAACTTTTATTCTTATGTTTGTGGTCATTTTTCTTATAGGGTTTATGAGACCTTCTAGGGTTTAAGTGAGAATTTTTTTCTATTTTTCTGAGAATGGGTAATAGAGGGTAAACCGTATTGCTCACAAAAATTACATAACTCATATTTAGCAGTTTTGCTTTCTTTTTTAATTTGTTTATTGATTTTCATATCAACACACATGTTTAATCTTTTTTTTGTATTATAGTAATTATTTTTTCATAGGTTAAACTATCATAGTCTATATTTTCTAGGTCATTACTAAGGACTGTCATTATTTTATGAGCAAAGAGATTGGGTAATTTATTAATAAATTTTTCTTTTCAAAATGGTCGATTACTATCATCCTTTCAGATTAGGTAAACATATATATAAATTGTCATAAATGAAAAAGTAATCTAAAAAGTTTTGGATGACGTTTTATTTTGATGAGCTCGAAAAAAATATTAGTTTTCAAGAATAGTAATCTAAAAATTAATTTAGTTACAAACATGAATGCTTATATGTCTATACATCATTCCTCATCAACACTCAAATAGGAAGTTCATTGCGTAGTTAGCATTAAGGGGCCGTTTGTTTCCAGCTTTCCGTGTGGTAAAATTCATGGTAAACTTATTTTTCAGCACTTTCTAATGTTTGTTACAAGTATTTTCGTTTACCATGGTAAATTTATTTAGCCTGGTAAAATAAAAATCCCATATTACTTTCTCTACCACTTTCTCAAAAGAATCTATTTTACCAAAGAACTTCTCATCTTACAACACATCCACATATTTTTAAAATAACTTTTACTTTCAATTATTCCTACTTGATTTGATATTTTATTTTCTTCAAGACCAAAGCCTCACAAGAATGTCAGAAAATATCCCGATCCTGGTGGAACCTAAATGGTCCTCATACCGAATTTTAAGATTTTTTTCGTCCCTTCCGACTCGTCTGCCAACTCGTCTCGGGGTCGTCTTGTGAGATTAAGATATGCAGGTTAATTGGAATGAATGAAATACAATATTAAGTTTGAATTAAGGATAGATAAACTCTTCATATATCCAAAATTGAAAATCTAAATGATTAAAATACATGTTAATAATATCAAGTATTTTTTAGAAATTAAAATTAGTTTCTTCCCTAAAATAAATATTATTCATAAAATATAAATATTTAAAAAATACTAAATTTATAAAGGAGAATATTACTAAATTTTTTATCACGTCTCATTTTTTGTGTGGAGGACCGAACCTGTGTGATGAAACCACGAATGAGGGGAGATCCCTTAATCATTTATATTCATTTTTAGATTGTTTATTAAACCAAAATATAAAAAAATTATTCCTCTGGCAGAACTAAAATATTTTGCCCATTCCTGCCTGAGCGGATGGATATTAATAACCATAGTATACATACTTACTGAAGAAAAGTACATGTAACGGGAAAACTTTTATGTATTATTAAATATTTTAATGTGTTAATATAAATGACGGTTATTTATATCAGATTTATTTTTATATATAAAAGAGGAAAATTGTATGATAATTAATTTACAATGTCATAGAAAATTTAATCAAACACGGCATGACTTATTAATATGTTTTAGTAGTTGCTAATAGAGAATCTGTATACAATTTTACTATATAATTTTGAATAATTTGTCATTGAATTTATTTATACGATGTACGTAAAAAAATATTTTAGTTTTTGGAGTAATAAGAGAAAAATGATTTAATTTTATTGACGAGTTAATAAAATAATTTATTAATTAGTATGTAAAATAATATATACACACACATAAGACATAATGTGTATTAAGAAACTATAAATAATAAATAATTTTATGTTTTACTATCATTTATATAACTTTTCCAACAATTTTATCAAACTTTTTTCACACAACTTTACCCAAATATCGTGCATACTAAACAAAGAAATCATATTTTCTAATAAATTTTTTAACCTAACCGTGCGATACCAAACATGATAATCTTAATATATTATCATCTAATTTTATTACTTAAATTTTTCCAACAACTTAACTTTTTTAGTATTCTTACTTAACCCGTATGAAATAGTCCAATGTGTAAAGACTCGCCTGAAACATGTGTGAAATTTGAGGAAATTGACATAGATATCAACTTTAAAGTCGCGTGCATTAAACGTCTTAAACAAAGCCAAAACGGTTGTTATCTCATTTGTGGACCACTGATGGTGATATGGCTATTGTTTTTTTGGTAAAAAATGGTGATATGGGTATTAATAGGGTAGAGGCATAGGGCAGGTGCATGAAAAGATTATTAATGACTGCTGTTTCTACTTTTAACTTCGAGAAATGAGAAAAAAAAATGTAAAGGGCTAATTACCCAGCCCTACTTTAACGTTAACTATCAAGAGTTGAAGAAATGAGCTAAGATGAATAATTCCGTACCTTAATTCTTTAAATACATATAGCTTGTTACTTTTTTGCATACAATTTTAGTATAGTAAGTTATTACCACCACACAATTTTATTAGTAAAATAAAACTTCTATATATACACTATTTTATTGGTGAAAGATTAGTAGTAATTAGAGATTTGTTAATGTTGATGACATAACCTTAATTAGAAAAAAAATGAGGCATAGGCCTAAAATGGATTATTGTTAATCTTGATTCGACTAATAATGGCAGTTTAACTACTCACTACTGGAAAACATGTCTGCCGCGACAGTTTTATTGGCATTTTGTGACGGTCGTAAACCGTCATATCAACTTTTACGATGATAGTTAAACAATGGCTTTCGCCATAGTAAAATTGTATAATGAGGTTGATGTATAGCGACGATTTTGTTATAACCGTCACAATGAAACAAGTCCCAAAAAATGTATAGTGACGGTCCAAAACTGTAACTTTGTATCTGAGCGTATTATATATTTTTAAATACTTTCTGATTGATACTCTTTGTCTAAAGATAATAGTGTTAGTTTCATTGTGGGGGTTATCACTTTGTATCTGATTCGACTAGGTACTTTTTGAATACTTTCTGATTGATACTCATTGTCTAAGATAATAATGTTAGTTTCAATGTGTATGTGTTGGGGGGGTGATGAGTGTATTTTACACTCACACGTTAGATAATCTTAATCTTATTTTTGTTAGTTCTTTTAGATTTATTGATTGATTTATGTATATTTTTATTTATATCTTGTAGATTTGATATCCAATTGCATTGGATTGATTTGGAAGTAAAAAATTCAGAAAAATAGCAAAAAGAACGAAACTGGGTAGGGGTGCCAGCGTCACCACACTGACAGTACAGAACGCCAGCGCTGCGCCTCTGACTTCCCAGCCTCACGACGCTGGCACGACGTTTAGGCAGACATAACATATGTGCGGTGACGCTGGCATGATAACGTTTTTCACATTTTTTTCTCCTATTTTATCCTTATCGAATCCTAGTGTATAAAGAGAATATTTTAGGTCTTTTGTGGACTTTTTGGACTTGAGAGGTAGAGAAAATTTTTTTTGAAGAGGAAATAAAGATAGATCCAATCGGGAGATGGATCTCAACTTCAATTCTTCCTCAAATCTAGTTTTTTCTTCTCTTTTCCTTTATGTTCATGAATATTATTAGGATGTCTTATTATTCTAGTATGTTCTAACTTTCTTATCTAGGGCTATGATGTAGCCAAACCAGGATTGTTCATAAATTTTGTTTTTTTAATATAATCGATGTTTATTCAGTATTATTGAGTATTATAATCCGTTCTTAATGCTTGTGATTGTTTGATCAACTATTACATGATTTTGGATTTAATTCTAGGACTGAGAAGTGATGATTGAATTTGTTCTTTGCTTCTAACACCATTAGAATTTCATAAGTTAGAGATAATTATGAATCTAGTGTAGCAACTATTATTTCTTGTGCTTAATGAGTTTTATTATATTATCAGAGATGTATGATTCGTATTTTTGATTCATTATTATCGATGCTTGAAAATATTGATAATTATATTAAAGAAATTCGTTAACAATTTTTTGAATAAACATTAGAGCATGTTTGATTTGGTGAAATCAAAAATCCTAAAACTTTTAACTATTCAAATTTTATCTTTGTCAAATTTTTATCGTTTTAGTTTAATTATAATTTTATTTTAATTAAAACTCTCAACTTTTCATTATTATAATTAAAATTAGGATCTAGTTAATTCTAATAATTAATGCTAATCAATCATGTGGACGATACTCTATTTCATAGAATTTTATTACTTGACGACGATAGTGTACACTTGTACTATGAAAAAATCATAACAAGTTTTTGGCGTCGTTGCCGGGGATTGATCTGTTTATTAATATTGGAGTTAAATATTCTTAATTTTAATTCAAGACTTAATTTTTTTTATTTTTTTTTATGGTTGTTTATTATTTTGAATTTTCAGGCATTTTCTAAGGTGTATGAGAAAATTTGGATGCGAAAATTTGACTCCCCTAAATTTGAAAATTGAGTAAATGTGCCGTCGTAGTAGAAAAATGAGGAGAGAAGGTTCTAAATAACCTCAAGAAACCATGGAATATATCAGAGAAAATTCTAAAATTGTGAACAACTAAAATTACTAGGCAATTCGAGACTATGCTATGCTAGTGGTCAATGAGGCCGCGTCTGTCATTCCACGCCCCGTTATTAATGCAAATTTTTTTGAGATTAATCCGACTATCATTCAAATGATGCAAGCAAATTAGTTCAGTGGTCTACCTAACGATGATCCAAATGTTCATATAACCACTTTTCTCGAAATCTGTGAGACATTCAAGCATAAAATGTCTCAACTGATACAATTAGGCTGAGACTATTCCCATTCTCACTATAAGACAAAGCTAAGAGTTGGTTGAACTCTTTGCCAACTAGATCGATCACTAGTTGGAATGGCCTCTCTGAAATGTTTTAGCCAAATTCTTTCCACCAGCTAAAACGGTCAAAATGAGGAATAAGATCACCACATTTGCCTAACATGAGATGGAGTCTTTTTATGAAGCTTGGGAGGGATTCAAATAGATGTTAAGAGGATACCCACATCATGGAATTCTGGATGGCTACAAGTCCAAACTTTCTAAAATGGTTTGGGAAATTCAACAAGGACGTTAGTGGATGCAGCAGCATGAGGTGCTTTGATGGAAAAAACACATCAGGATGCTTATGCCTTGCTTGAAGAAATGGCTGTTAGTGCTTATCAATGGACAAATGAGCATAATGTACCAAAAAAGACTCATGGAGTTCATGAAGTAGATACACTTACTCCCTTCACAGCTCAAGTAGCTACACTTTCAAAGCAATTTCGCTCTTTCACTGCCAATGCTAGTGCAGTTCATGCGACATAGGAAGTTTGTGAATTATGTAATGGACCTCATTCTAGCACTGAATGTCAAGCTGAAAATACATTTGCTCCTTCTCAGTCTCAACAAGCTAACTTTGTTAGGAACTATAATAGGAAGAATAATCCATTCTCCAACATCTATAATCAAGAATGGAGAAATCACTCCAATTTCTCGTGGAAGAATAGTCAGAATGTGATTAATCCACCAGTTGCAACTCAGCCTCAGTTTCAGTCTCAGCAACCTAAATTTTTTATGAAAGATGTTATTACCCAGCTCACAGTTAATACAACTCAATTTATGACAAGAATGAATGCTACACTTCAGAGGCAAGAAACAAGTATTCAGAGTCAAGTTGCGTTGATCAGGAATTTGGAGCTTCAAATGGGACAACTTTCAGAAATACTCACCAAAGACCACAAGGTTTTATGTCGAGCAACACTGAGAAAAATCCAAAAGAACAAGTAAATGCCATTACCCTTTGTAGTGGCAAGGAGTTAGCAAAATCTTAGAAAGCCACTGTTGAAAATTCTCAGCCAATTGAAGCAAAAGCTGAGACAATGGGTGATGATTTTGCAAAGAGCTCAGAAAAGAAGGAAGGCAAGCCTAAGTAAAAGATCTTTCCTGGTAATCCTCCACCATATCTTCCACCTATTCCATACCCTCAGCGGTTCCAAAAGCATAAATTGAACAAGCAGTTTTCTAAGTTTCTTGATATTCTTAGGAAACTACATATCAATATCCCTTTTGCTGATGCTTTGGAACAAATACCGAGCTATGTCAAATTGATAAAGGATATTCTCTCAAACAAGAGAAAGCTAGAGGAGTATGAGACAATTGCACTTACTGAGCAGTGTAGTGCTATCTTGCAAAATAATTTACCTCCGAAGTTAAAGGACCCTGAGAATTTTACTATTCCTTGCTCTATTGAAAATTTATATTTTAAAAAGGCTTGATGTGATCATGGGGCTGGTATCAATTTAATGTCGTATTCAGTTTACAAGAAGCTAGGTCTTGGAGAAGCTAAGCCTATAATGGTATGTTTACATTTATTGTTCTTGACATGGAGGAAAACTAAGAAGTTCTAATTATTCTTGGTAGACTATTTTAAGCTACGGGAAGAACTCTAATTGATGTGTAAAAATGAGAACTTATTCTGAGAATATAAGATGATCAGGTAATTTTTAATGTCTTCAAAGCAATCAGACACCCAAATTATATGAATAGTTGTTTGCGGGTGGATAGTGCAGAATTTGAAGAAGATAAACCTAGACACCTACCATTTATTGAAAAATTATCGGTGTTAGACATTCACCTTTAGTACACCTTTTTGGGAGAAACATCCATTTTGTGTGTCATTATCTCTGCTTCGTTAAATGGTGAACAAGATGACAAGCTGCTGAGGGTTTTGAGAGAGCAACAAATGGTATTAGGGTGGTCAAGTTTTGACACAAAGGGAATTCTAAAGCAGTGGACAATGGGTGAAGCCTGGCTGATCACTATGTCTGGCTAAAGACATTAAAGCAAGCATTACCGAGAAGCAACCCGATTATATTTTTGTTATTTCAATTTTTTTAGTTTTTTAATTTTCTTTTGCTTATTTTATTATTGTTTGGCTTCAGGTTTTTATTAAAAAGAATTGTGGACGAATTTGGCTCATGCACCACTTTTCTCTGAGTTAGAGACAACAAGAACAATGCAGAGACTGATGAGAATGACAACTCATCATTATTCAAGGGAGTCCTCTCTACTTACTCCTTTTACATATTTTCTTTTCTTTGAGGACAGTGAAAGTTTTTAGTTAGGGGGTTGTGGCATTAATTTAAATTTTATTTTATTTTTGGCATTTTGTTGTTGACAACAATAACACCTATGATGAGATTGATTTTGAATTATTGATAGCATTGGAAAAAAATATTGAATTTGTGTATCAGTGTGTGTTTGAACCAAGTATTGATTTGCATTACACCAGAGAATCCCGACATATTGAGCACCTAGCCTTGAACATTTGATTATTTTTTTTTTGCTTAGAGAAGGTTTATGTGACTTAAGAAATCATTATGATCTCATAAGAACTCTAGAACCAATTTGATTATTGTTCGAGGTGAAATTCTAGGCTACACTTCACTTAGGACATGATTTAGTCCATCTTTGGACCGTTTGAGCTTTTTAAGCTAACCTGTGTATAATTGTTTTTCCTAGTCATTTCTGTTGAGCCTAAATAGCCATTTTTTTTATCACCAATGGTAATTTCACAATCTTATAAAAAGTTTTCTCTAGTACCCTTTTTTTACTCATAGTATTTAAAATGTCTTGAGAAAATATTTGGAGTTATGACAATCTGGGTGGATGGGAGGGGTTTTGATATAAAAAAATGGTGAATAAATTTGATTTTGTAGCCTATTGTACTTCAGTGACTAAGCTCGAAGGGGAGTCTGAAAACCTAATACCCTAAGACCGATTGGTTTAAGAGCTATTAGCTGAAAGCTCGTTAAGGTAAAGAGAAGCTTAAGGAAATCAAATTAAAAAAAAAAAAGAGAATGGTTGAGCATGATTGATTATTCAAGAGGTGAAATGATAAGTTTAGGGGTGTTCCTAAAATACATGTGTGTGACTGTGGGTAAATATTGAGTCAAAATAATATCTTTTATCCCACTCTAAACTCTAGCCATACATTACAAACCTAAAAAAGTCCTAATGATCCTAAGTGATGTGGTTTGCCTACATTAGTGGAGAGTGGCATTAAAAATTGTTTATGGAGTTCTAATCTATTTATAGATTATTAGATCCGCTTTTACAAGACTTGATTGTATAAACTCATCTGGGTTTAAAATATTGGACGACTTAAGGTGACACGCACACACACTCGGGACTTTTCAAGTTGTAATGTAAATTGGTAATTGTGTTTAAGCTTTACATGATCATAATTCAGAAGCTTTTCTTGGGTTATCGTTATTTTCAAATCTCTAAGGCAAGTTTAGTTAATAAAAAACACTATATCACTCTTTCTTTATCTTTTCAAAATTAGCATTTATTGTTTTTCTTGTTTGATTTTTTTGTTTTGTTTTGCTCGAGGACTAGCAAAAAGTAAAGTTCAGGGGTATTTGATTAGTGTATTTTAAACTCATATTTTAGATAATCGTAACTTTATTTTTTTAGTTCATTTATATTTATTGATTATTTTATGCATATTTTTGTTTCTATCTTGCTGGTTTGATATTTAATTGCATTTAGATTGATTTAGAAAGATTTAGAAGTAAAAAATTTAGAAAAATCATAAAAAGAACGAACTTGGCAGGAGGGCCAACGTCTCGATGCTGGCTTCCCATCATTGCCACGCTGGCAGTATAGAACACCAGCACCGCGGCGCTGACTTCCCAGCGCTGTGAAGCTGGCACGACGTATAGGCAGACAAAACGCCATTACCGCAACACTGGCTTCCAACGTCACGACGATAGCATGATAACATTTTTCACATTTTCTCTTCTATTTTATCCTTATCAAATCCTAGTGTATAAAGAGAATATTTTAGGTCTTTTGTGGACTTTTTGGATGTGAGAGGCAGATAAAAAAAATACCTTTTTAGAGAGTAAACAAAGACGGATCCAATCGGGAGACGGATCTGAACTTCAATTCTTCCTCGAATCTGGTTTTTTCTTCTCTTTTCCTCTATGATCATTAATATTATTAGGATGTCTTCATATTCTAGTATGTTCTAAATTTTTTACCTAGGGCTACGACGTAGCCGAACCATGATTCTTCATAATTTTTTATTTTTAATTGAATCAATGTTTATTCAGTATTATTGAGTTTTATAATTCATTCTTCATGTTTGTGATTGTCTGGCCAACTATTGCATGATTTAGAATTTTAATTATGAGACTAAGAAGTGATGATTGAATTTGCTCTTTGTTTATAACACCATTACAATTTCATAAGTTAGAGATCATTATGAATCTAATGTAGCAACTATAATTTCTTGTACTTAATGAGTTTCATTATATTGAATCTTGATAGAGATGTATGACTCGTACTTTTTATTCATTATTATCGATTCTTTAGAAAGATTGATACTGATATTAGAGAATTTCACTATCAATGTTCTAAATAAACGTTAATTGATTTAGAATTGGAATTTAGAGCATGTTTGGTTTAGTGAAATAAAAAACCCTAGTGCTTTTAAATATTCAAAATTTTATCTTTGTCAAATCTTTATCATTTTAGTTTAATTGGAATTTGATTTTAATTAAAACTCTCAACTTTTTGTTATTCTGATTAAAATTAGGATCTAGTTAATTTTAATAATTAATATCAATTAATCTTGTGGACGATACTCTATTTCATAGAATTTTTTTACATTTTGTGTCATAAAAATGAACAAAATAAATGATCTTCAATGGGTAGTACAAAAACTATTGAAAAGTAATTATTTAGTTTTTTTAATATTTTGAAAATCAAATCATAATTGGAGTTATTCTCTTATCCCAAAAATAACCATTCACCTCAGTAGTTCGAGAAATTTGGTATCCCAAAAAACTCAAAATCCGTCATAGGATTTTTTTAGGGAAAACCAAACAATGAAACTAACAAAAAATTGAAATCTAATTGTTATGATATTAATCCATTCATATTTGAACATTAATTCTAATGATAAGGGAATGAGACAAGAATTACACTTAAGCATAGCAATATGATAATAGAACATAAATAAAGGAGAAATAAGAAGGGATAAAATTTATAATGAAAAAAATAAGGAAAAGAAATGTTAAAGATGATAAGAAAGTGTATGATAATTTTGAAGAGAATGTGTACACTAAAGAGAAAGGAAGAATATGTGAAACATGTAAAAAAACATAAAATTATAAATTAAAACAAACACCCACGTTAATAAAAAAAATTTGAAAAAAATAATAGAATAAAAAAGATAAAACAAAAAAAGGAATAAAACAACAAATAAAATAAAAAAAAATGAAAAAAAGAGGTAAAAGGACAAAGAGTATCAGCCTCTACCTTAACAGAGGGTGATTCACCCTCTATTTAAGAAGAACAGAGGGGAATCACCCTCTGTTAAAGGAAAGAGGGTGATTCACCCTATGTCAAAACAGAGAGTGATGTCACTTTTTTTAAAAAGTAATAGTTATATTATTATTATTATTTAATATTTAAATAAATTAATATTTAATATTTAATATTTAATATTTAAATAAATTAATATTTGAAAAAAATTTAATTTCATAATTGGTATATGTAAATGCTGGTCGTCGTGGCGCATGCGTGGTGGAAGCGTAGAGGTGCGCGACCTTTTAAAAGATTAAACATTTTAATAACAAACGAATATTTTAATAAAACAAAACTTGTGCAACGCTACGATAACCAAATAAAAATTTCATTGAAAACTCTTTTTCAATCAGTTAGGATCCATTATATATTTATAAGTTAAATCTACAACATATAAGGTTAGGAATCCTATACCTCTTTTGGAAAATAACGATAAAGGTGCAAAATGAGAATAACTACATGAACTGCACAAAGGAGTATGAAGCGTGGCTTGAGAGTAAAGGCAAAGTAGTTATTGACTTACCAGTTAAGGATTTACAGTCATATAAGTTACCAGAAGCTCATCAAGAGATTGTTAAAAAGGAGGAGCGGGAGGAGTTATATGAGGAGCGTCAAAATAATTTAGCTCTCCTCAAAGAAAACATACGTCTAACAGTCGAGACAAATTTTTCTGACAAACACATGATTGGAGTCGAAAAACAACTCAGAGATTTGAGAAACAAGGTTAAGGATCGAGAATATCTGAAGCGTAAAAACTCAGAGTTGGGAACTGCACTCGCTAACTGAACAATAAAATTAGAAAGATGGCAGAAGATAATGATAATTTACAGGGGGTAATCTACAAACAGGAGGATTGAATCATGAAGTTAGAAAGGAAAAATAAGCTTGTACAAGAGGTTTTAGAAGAGGTGAAGGGGGGACCATCGATAAGAAAAATGCATACGTCGTTGAGTTAGAAGAAAAATAGGACTCATTACGACGAATCGCTGATAATTTACAAGTTGATTTAGAGAATAAAAAAGTTAGGAAGATCAAGTCAACAAATGATTGTTAAGAACTATTGAAAGTCATCGTGAGCCTCGAACACCAAGTTAGGGCTTATCAGGACGTGGCAGAAAAATTGGCAAGAAACAACGATGCTAATTTCAATGCAGTGAGATATGATTATCAATTCCTGCAACAAAAGTACGATTTGATTTGACAACGATCTGAACAGGCTGTGGAGTGGCTGAAAGCCATGGCTGTGAGAGCAAATAATTTGGCGAAAGAAGCATAATTTTTTAAGAGAAGTGTTTTGCCCATCCATTCTAATGTCGAGAACTTGTCTAAGTTTTTGGAAGAAATCAACCGAGATTTGACTCATTTTGGTCGTTTGTATAAATTCATATTGTGAAGTAATTGACTTCTACATACTTAAATGCAGTGGATGACTCTGCTAATTGAATGAAATTGAGTACTTCATGACTTTCATTTTGCACAATATCATTTCTCATGCATAAATTTACTTTCATTATTATTATTGTTATTATTATTTCTTTTTTTCACTAGCAAAATCTACTATCTCATTGTTTTATTTTTTATCTATTTTAAGAAAACTTTTTAAAAATAGCCTATCAACTTCGACATCTCGATCGAATGCGGGCTCAAGTTAGGGTCATGGACGAGCAAGAAAGAAAGTAATCACGAGAGGATATAAAAGAAGAAATTAGGGAGCTGAAAGAGAAAATGATTAGAATCCTAGAACTCCTCGCCGCCAGTAAAGGAAAAGATTGTCTTGAAAATATGCAAGGGTCTCAATTCTCACAAAATCAACTGCCAAACAATACTCTACCTTACCCAATGGGTTCACTCTAACATATTAACGTCATCAAACTGACCAGTTTCAGCATACTTGACTACCAGTAAATATCCAACACTGTCAAATTCTTAATGTGCAGGAAACGATGTAGACCAGGAAAATTGGGTACAACCCATCCACAATGGCACCTAGGCATAACCAAGCTTTCACTCCATAAGATGAACTCGCTAATGAGCCAATCATCATACCCGATGCTGATGACCCAAATGTGCAGAGGCCTGTTACTAAACCAAGTGAAGATCCACTATAAAAAGATAAGCTAGACTTTCTACGAGAGTGATTACGTGCCATTGAAGGGTCAGATGTATATGGTACCATTGATGTCACCTAATTATGTTTGGTCTCGGATGTAACCATCCCACATAAATTCAAACTACCTGAGTTTGAAAAATACAATGGTAGTACATGCTCGAGAAGTCACCTTATTATGTACTGCAGAAAGATGGTTGTTTGTTTAAATGATGATAAGCTGCTGATTCATTTCCTTCAAGATAGCTTGATGGGGGCTGAATCTCGTTAGTATATCCAATTAGATAACCAATATATTCAGAGACGGAAAGATTTAGCTGATGCTTTCTTAAGAAAATACAAGTACAACATAGACTGGCTCCTGATCTTATGGATCTACAAAGGACGGGGAAAAAGCCTACTGAAGGTTTTAAACAATATGCACAAAGGTGAAGGGAATTAGCTGCTGAGGAACACCCCATTGTCAAAAAAGGAGATGGCAGCAATGCTTATTAACAACTTGAGATCTCCATTTCTATGATAAGATGATTGGAAATACATCATCTGTAAAAAAAAGGGGTCACCATTGAAGCGAAAAGAAGGGGATGTACAAACGATCAATTTTGGGTACTTATCACAAGCTGCAAACCCGAGGCTGGTAATTCTAAAGTATAGTGAATGGCCCAAATCTGCGACATCATATGTGGAAAATTCCTTAAAAATTCTTTATAACTATCACTCTCAATAATCAACATTTCAAAACAACCTAAGACCTAGTTTCAGACCACCGACTCACCAGCAAAATGTTGGTCAGGCTGATCAGCCTACGAGGGGAAATAGAAATAATCAACGTTGTCCAGTATGATACAATCCCCATGTCATATATAGAACTCTTACCACAATTGATACAGAAAAATCAATTGGTGTCAATTCCTTATGAACCTCTCCAGCCACCGTACCTAATGTGATATGATCTGACTGCTCGCTGTGATTATCATGCTGGGGTAGTGGAACATTCGACTGAGAATTGCATGACATTAAAAGGTAGAATACAAGAATTGATTAAGGCTGGATGGTTGAATTTCAAGAAGGCTAATGGAAACCCAGGTATCAATTTCAACCCTCTACCAAATCATAGGAATCCTGTTGTAAATGCAATTGAGGAATATTTTTCATATGAAAAGAAGGATATGGTGGATGTGAGCACATCCATGGAAATACTTTTTTTATCTTCTTTCTAAAGTGGGGTACATCTACCCAACACACTAAGAGGATGAAGGCGTTTCTAAGAAGCATATGCATGACTTTGATTGCTTGTTTCATAAGAATGTGACTGTGCATACAATTGAGGAATGTGCTGATTTTAAAATAAAAAGGGCAAAAGTTGTCGGATGTAAAGATACTTACTATAAGTCATAAATGAGGAAGGGAATACCAGGAAGATGGCTCTTTAGTCCTCATGATAACTAAAGAATCATCTGAATAGTCTCATCCTATATCTTAAACCCTCTCACAACACATTATGAGGAAAGTCAACTCGCACTACTATGTCTTATGCTCCGACACCCATCACCATCCAAATACCGATGGCATTTGCTTACAAAGATTTAATAGCAGTACCATTGAGGTACGGATATGAGGTTATTGGAAAACTTAAGCGCTAAATCTGTCAGACCTCAATATCCCCATAAATAATATTGTGAGAGTAGGTGCGATGATGAGAAGTGGTAGATGCTACACGCCAGATGTTGTGAAAATGGGTAAAAGCGATGAGTTTGAAAGGCAAAGGAAAAAGAAAGCCAAAGAAAGCCAAAGAAGCGACAATGGTCATGAGCTCCAAAAAGAGATGTATAACAACCAAGTGATAGACCAAAATATAATGAGAGGTACATGGAAACAAATAGCAGTGTCTAAAAAAGAAGTATGTGAATTTTTGGAGCTCATCAAGCAAAGCGAGTATAAGATAATAGTGGTTTTGAATCAAACATATGTCTATCATGACATTATAGTGGAGAAGTTGAGTGGAATTGTAGGAAATATTACAACACCAAGTTTTATCACTTTCACAGATGATGAAATCTCTGCCGATGGTACTGGACACACTAAAGCTCTACATATATCCGTGAAATATATGTATTGTGTAGTTATAAAAGTATTGATTGATAACGGCTCGTCTCTAAATGTAATGCTAAGATCGACACTTGTAAAGTTCCCCGTGGATGCGACACATATACGACCGAGCATGATGATAGTAAGAGCATTCATGGTACCCGAAGAGAAGTAATCGAAGACAGAGAAATAAAAATCTGAATCTGGCCATGTTTATTCAATATTATTTTTCAAGTGATGGACATAACTCCAGCATACAGTTTTCTTTTGGGTTAATCATGGATTCACTCTGTTAGAGCAGTATCATCTTCCTTACATCAGAAGTTGAAATTTATAATGGATCATAAACTCATTTGTATATATGGGGAGGAAGATTTACTGGTATCCAAGTTGACCACCATGCCATATGTTGAAGCAGCAGAAGAAGTATTTGAGTGCTCATTTCGATCATTTGAGATTGCGAACGCCACATTTGTTGCTAGTGGGAAACTCGCTCCAATGACAAGCCTATCAAAAGCATCTCAGATGGTGGCAAAGTTGATGATAAAAATGGGGATACAAGCCAGGCAAAGGACTTAGGAGTGAGCATCAAGGCATAAATAAGTTGGTCAATTGGGACAGGAATGAGCAAAGGTTTGGGCCTGGATATCGACCGACTAAGTCTGATAGAGGGAGAGTGGAAGTTCAAAACAAAGAAAAAAGAATTGCTAGGCTCGAAAATAGAGAATTTGATATGGAAATGACAATCATACCTCATGTTTCTGAATCTTTCAGAACTGGGGGAATTTCATTCGAAGAATCGGTTACAGTAGAGCAATGTGACCTTGAAGATGATATCGCCCATCTTTCAATATATGCAATATTGGAAAAATCATCAAGTGTAAGTACAGAACACTCGATTTTTCGATACGATTCAGATCATGAGTTTAACCAATGGGATGTCACCGAGCTGCTAGTGCTTGTTGGATATTTTCAAGAGTAACGTGTTAATGCCAAAATTTTAATGATTATGTCTAATGTCTTAGAAATTTTGTTGTTATGGGCCTACATTTTTATCTGTTTCATGTCATTCCTGTAAATGAAAATCTAAAAACTTGTTTCTTTTCCGCATGTTAATAATAAATATGATTCTAGTTCTTTTTTCCCCCTATTTGTCTACTTTTCTTCATTTTCTGAAATGTTGTTCATACTCATGCATTTTTTTTAATTTTCTTTTCTTGCCTTCCTTTCATCCAAAAATATAATTCAAGTTTGAGAATGGTGATTTTGAAAATAATAGCATAAGCAATAACTTTGACAAATAACTCAACGTTATCAAGAGTTAACGGATGTGATAAATTTGAGATTGGATCGAGAGACAAAAAAAAGTCCAAATCGACACTTCTATGACAAGAGAAAGCCGCTGGCAATTAATTGACTTACTCAAGGAGTATATGCACGTCTTTGCATGGTCTTACCAAGATATGCTAGGTCTAAACACTGATATCTTGGTCCATCGTTTGCCGCTTATGCCCGAAAGTAAACCAGTGTGACAAAAATTATAGAAAATGAAACCAGACATGCTCGTACAGATCAAAGAAGAAGTTAAAAAGCAAGTAGATGCAGGTTTTTTAGAAGTAAAAAATATCATGAATGGGTTGCTAACATAGTCCTAGTGCCGTAGAAAAATGGGAAAGTAAATATGTGTGTCGATTATAGAGACTTAAATCGGGCAAGCCCCAAGGATAATTTTCCATTACCTCATATCGATGTCTTAGTAGATAACACTGCATGAAATTCAACCTTCACTTTCATGGATGATTTTTTTGGGTATAACCAAATCAAAATGACACCTGAAGACTGTGAAAAGACTACTTTTATAACTTTATGTGGTACATTTTGTTATAAGGTTATGCCATTTAGTTTAAAGAATGCATGGGTGACTTATCAATAGGGAATGGTAACATTGCTTCATCATAAGATGCATAAAGAAATCGAAGTGTACGTTGATAATATGATCGCCGAATCTTGTAAGGGGAAGATCACACTATCACTTTACGAAAACTATTTGAACGGTTGAGAAAATTCCAGTTAAAGCTTAACTCGACAAAGTGTACATTCGCAGCATCTTCAGGGAAGCTACTTGGTTTTGTCGTGAGCAAGGAAGGAATAAAAGTTGACCCTGACAAGCTTCGCACCATCATTGATATGCCACCACCTCAAACTCAAAAGGAAGCTCGAGTTTCTTCGGGAGATTAAATTACATAGTCTGGTTCATCTCACAGCTAACTGCGACTTGTGAACCTATCTTTAAATTTCTCTATAAAAGTGATACTGAATGATGGATTTTTGATTGCCAAAATGTTTTTGAGAAGATCAAGCAATACTTACAAAATCCTCATATACTTGTTTCTCCAACTCCAGGGCGTCCACTCATTTTGTATCTTAGAGTAATAGAAAAGTCCATGGGTTGCGTACTCGATTAGCACGACGTCTCTAGAAGGAAAGAATAAGCAATATACTATTTAATTAAAAGATTCACAAACTATGAGGCTAATTATTCGATGTTGGAGAAAATGTGTTGTGCATTAGCCTGGGTTGCTCATCGGCTTAAATAGTACATGTTATACCACACCACTTGGTTATTTTCAAAGATGGACCCAATCAAGTATATCTTTGAAAAGTCATCACTTTCTGGGCGAGTTGCTAAATGGAAAATGTTACTAACAGAATATGATATTGTCCATGTCATGAGAAAGTCAATAAAATGAAGTGTACTAACTGATTATCTGGCAGATCAACCAGTACAAGATTATGAGCCTATGAAGTTTGATTTTCTTGATGAGAACGTATTAGTCATATTAAAAAATGAAGGCGAATATATGGATCCAGAGTTGTGGAGAATGTTATTTGATGGCGCATCTAATGACGTAGGACATGGAATTGGGGCCATCCCCATATCTCCTAAGGGAAAGTATTTCCCATTCATAGAAAAACTATGCTTTGACTGTACAAACAATGTGGCAGAATATGAGGCATGTTCCATGGGAATTCAAGCATTTTGTGATATGAAGATAAGGAAGCTTCGAGTGTACGGAGATTCATTATTGGTGATATGACAATTAAACGGGGAATGGGAACCTAGAGACACCAAGCTGGTACCTTATAAAAAATATGTAACTAAGTTAAGCTGAAATTTTGAAGTGATCTCATTTGACCATATACCGAGAGAGAATAATCAAATCGTAGATGCACTAGAAACTCTAGTGTCCATGTTTGCCATAGACTTTAAGGAGGAAGTTCAACACATAAAAATTAAGAAGCGAGATTTTCCTGCTCACTGTATGAGCATTGAAGAAGAGCCAGATACAAGACCATGGTATTACAACATCAAGCAGTATATAAAGAATTGAGAATATCCATCCAAAGCTTTAGAGAATGATAAAAGCAATAATAGAAGATTGTCCACGTGTTTCTTCTTGAACGGTGAAATACTCTATAAAAGAAACCATGATATGATGCTTTTAAGATGTGTTGATACAATGAAAGTGAATCAAATCATAGAGGAAGTTCACGATGGAATTTGTGGTGTTCATGCTAACGGACATATGATGATCAAACAAATCTTGAGAGCAGGATATTATTGGTTGGCTCTAGAATCTGACTGCATCAAGTACACCAAGAAATGTCATAAATGTGAAATTTATAAGGATAAAATTCACATACCCACATCCCATTTACATGTCATGGCCATACCTTGGTCATTCTCTATGTAGGGCATAGACGTCATTGATCACATCACACTAAAAGCCTCTAACATGCATCGTTTCATTTCGATCTCTAAATATTATTTTATTTTATGGGTGGAGGCGAAATTCGAGTGTAGCCAGAAGTGCGGTTGTTAAGCTCATTAAAAAGGAAATACTTTATCGATATGGTCTACCTGAAAGGATCATCATAGATAATGGAACAAACTTAAACAACAAGATAATAAAATAATTATGTGAGCAGTTCAAAATTAAGCATCATAATTCATCTTCTTATTGTTCGAAGATGAACGAAGTAATGGAAGCAGCCAATAAGATCATACAAAAGATCATACAGAAGATGATGGAGGATTATGAGGATTGGAATGAAATGCTTCATTTCGCTCTACATGGATACCGCACATCAGTCTGAACATCAACTAGGGCAACGCCATTCTCTTTGGTATATAGCATGGAAGTGGTCCTTCCAATTGAGGTGGAAATTCTCTCCCTTAGAGTCTTAATGGAGGTGAAATTAGAAGAATTAGAGTTGGTACAAACGCGATGTGAGCAATTGAATTTCATCGAGAAAAAAAGATTGACTACATTATGTAGAGGACAATTATATCAAAGAAAAGTGATGCACGCATATGACAAAAAGTTACGTGCTCGATGTTTCCGAGAATGAGATTTGGTGTTGAAAAAGATTCTTTTATATCAAAAGGATCACTGTGGGAAGTGGACCCTAAATTACGAAGGATCTTTTGTTGTCAAGAAGGCTTTCTCTAGAGGAGCTCTAATGCTAATAAACATGGATGGAGACGATTTACCACATACAGTTAAATCTGATGCAGTTAAAAAGTATTTCGTTTGACCGCTCTAAGTATGAGAAATGCGAAGTTGGGAAAAAAAGAGTTTTCAAAGAACTGTCTCGAATACTGGAGAAATTCTTATTCCATAATTTTTTGAAATCCTTGTGTGTACACATCGTTCATCATCAATAAAGAGTCTCCTTTTAGTTGACCAACATATATACTTCGTCTTCCCGTTATTTGCATTATTCCTTATTCCGCTTAATTCCTAGGCAAAGGAAAGTATCATTAATTACTCTTGAAATAACTCAGAAGCACAAACTTGATTAGGTGAAAGCTAGTTGATTGAAAAAAAGAGAGAAAAAAGAGAAATGGAAAGAAACTGAAAAAGACACTATGGTGAAATCTTGAAAGTCACCGTAAGGAAAGTCAGTAGGTGCACAGTGAAAGCAAAATGCGATGGAAGGTTCACACAATTAGAAATGCAGAACAAAAGTAAATTACGATGAAATTATTCGTTTATCTTTAGCATCAACATGGAGCTGAATACTGGGACATAAACTAATGAATAAGGATGCGTCAATTTGTTGAAAGAATGCTCGTTGTGAGTCCATGATCCTAGGACAAGCAATTATTTTGAAAAGTAGTGGATTGGATACATTAGTCAACCTTTAAAAAATCATCAAATAATTTCTTACAAATGTTCACAATCATCCATAGCACGCATGCATACAAAATCACTACTTTACATTTATATTCAAGAATTATTATGCATAGACATGCATCACATTGCTTCATTTTGATACAATTCAAGTGCATGAATCATTCAGGATATTCTTTTGAAATTCACACATGACTTTCCAATATTTAGTGCCTGCATTAGTCCAGCTCTGGCTACCATAAGCTTGTATAAATCAGATCAAACATCATTTTATATCTCGGTTAAATCGAATCTGAATTGATTCGAGATCAAAGCCTGTGTCTATCCATGTCCATTTCTTTTCAAATATCTTCGGTTAAATCGAATCTGAACTGAGTCGAGTTTGAAGCCTGCGTATATCCAGGTCCGTTTTCTTTCAAATATCTCGGTTAAATCGTACGCAAATTAAGTCGAGGTCGAAACCTATGTCTATCCAAGTCCGTTTTCTTTCAAATATCTCAATTAAATCAAACTTTAATTGAGTCGAGGTCAAAGCATATGTCTATCTAGGTCCGCTTTCTTTCAAATATCGTGATTAAATCAAATCAGAATTAAGTCGAGGTTGAAGCACGTGCTTATCCAAGTTCATTTCATAATTCTATCTTTTTGTAGAGCCCGGATCATTCTAGGTTTCTATTCTACTTATCCATATAGTCCTTTCTCATACCAATCAAAATAGTTATCTACACATTTGTACACCTTCTAAGTTAGAAGCGTGAACAAATGGGGCAATTGGAAATATCGTATGTTGTCTAGTCCAATACATTAAAAACACACATTGTATTTTTTTGTCCATATACTAGTCTAAGGCTATGTGTATGATTTGAAAAATAACCCAAGGACTAAAAAAGAGAGAAATAGTCCAAGGACTAAAAATAATTAAAAAAGTGCAAAACGATTAAAACTAAAAAGTGAAGTTCTAAATTTACCTATAAATAGAGATGATGTCTTCACTTGAAGGGAAGTCATTTTGGGAGAGAGAAAGAGAGGTCTTGAGAGAGAAGGAGATGATATCTTTTAAGAGAGAATGTGTCTGATAAATAGGAGAGATCTTCCAAGAGATAACGAAAGAGAGTTTACAATTCTATTCACCAATTCATCTATTCTTTTTTTAAAGGTAGTTAAAATTTCTTGCACATTAGCTAACAATTCTTCGTCCTCTCTCTTTTATACTCATGTAGTGCATAGTCTTTTTTTCCTTTTCCATATATAAGTATTTATTCATTCTTCTTCATCTTTTACTTTTAATCTTGAGATTTCTTTTGTACATTGATGATTTTCCTACAAATTTGATAATGAGATAGTTTTGTTATCAACTCATCAATGATGATAAAACTTGTGATGGGTGTAAAATTAACTCAATATGAATCAACCATTTAATGGGTTTAAAGTATATATTTCTTTTGATGTAAAAAATCCCCTATGATAATTTCTCATACATAAAAATGCATAAAATAGAGAGTTAATCATCTATATAAAGATTATGTAAATATTTATGCTTTAAATTTATTTTTTATGTTCTCATAAGTCTTTTCATTTTTTTTTTATATTTTGTTACTATTTTAGGGACACTTGTTTGAACTAGCTACCATTCATGATCATTCCTTTGCTATTTGATTAACAATGAGGGAAGAAGGAAATAATGGTAATTAATGAACTAAGAAGTGTGAAATAAAAAATGAGAGTTATATTTATATCCCAAACAAAATATTACATTTTGAAATTTTATTGATTGTTTTTAGAGAGACTTGCTTTTTTTTTTTACAAGAAAAAGGTGCATTCTATTAGGAATTATACAAAAACAGATTCATGAGCCAAAACCTCTTCCATCCAAGGAGGAGGATCAGCGCCAAATTCACAACAATAGAGTAAAGGAAAAGCCTTATCTGTAACATATTTAGCAGCTAGATTAAGGGGCTCATGTACTAAAATGAAACTAATATCGATACAATTGTATAGTTCCTCAATGATCTCTCTAACATAGATACAATCCTCTGCACCATCCGCCCCTCAGAGACACTTGTTTGAACTAGCTACTATTTATGATCATTCCTTTATTATTTGATTAGAAATGAGGGAAGAAAGGAAATAATGATAATTAGTGAACTAAGAAGTCCAAAATAAACATAATGCGTATATTTATATCCCAAACAGAATATTACATTTGAAATTTTATTGATCATTTTTAGGGACACTTGTTTGAACTAGCTACCATCCACGATAATCCATTTGCTATTTGATTATCAATGAGGGAAGAAAGAAAATAATGGTAAGTAGTGAACTAAGTAGTCCAAAAAAATCTATTTTGAAATCTATTTGATATTTGAATAGCAATTATAAAAATAGAAATGGTAATTAGTAGGTTATGTAGTAAAAAATGATATATTCATGCCAACTATGCATTTATTGTTGGAGGTTATGCCCTCAAAGAATCTTTATTGATATGTTGATATGAAATTTAAACAGGATTATATTTTTCTTATAATTGTTTTTTAAATCATTGTTGAATAATTTATATAAATATATGAAAATTTCATATTTATTAATGTGAGTATGATCTTGTATTAGAACGAGAGGATTAATAAATTCATAGATAATGAATAAAATTGTCAACAATATATTAAAGTATGGAATCTTTAATGAATTGTTGCTAGTACGGTCATAAGCATTATGAATGCGTGTGATCTAGATCCAGATTATTGTTGTGGATAAACATTTTAGTGAATGTACTTTATATAATAATATCTTTATTAACGTGCCTTTTATCATAAAGATTCAATACACATCAATTCAATGATCATATGTAGATCAGTCTGAATCTTGAGTAGTCATGCTCTTATGCATGTCTGCTGGATCTTTTGATTCACTCGTTAAAGTCTGTTTGTTAATCAGGCTAGTGACTTTTGTTTAGGAGATTTAGTTATGTGGATGGCTGCGGACATAATCTTACAAGATTTGGAATCTAAGCCTTTCTAACGGATCATATATTGGTTCTCTTAAGTGTTAATTTTTGAACTAAATGGTTATTGAGCTTAAATTTATAATAAGATTATAAATTAGCCATTCACTAGTGGATTAATGGTACTTAAGGATCAAGAGGTCAATTAGATGGGTAAAATGATAATTTTGACTAGTTCTAATTTACGAACCAATAATTGGAGGACATAACTACATGAAATAATTATGTAAGTGGACTACATGAGAATACTCTGCAAATACATTCTATAATCTCTAAGAGTACAATTCCATATTTATAGTGGAGTAATAATAGAATTAATAAATAAGATTATTTAATTAAAATATTTAATTAATAATCTAGTTTATTAGAGTTTAGGATTATAAGTCCATGGTCCCCAAATCATCTCTATACTACGTTATCTAGGGTGTGAATATTTGAAAACATGAGAAAAGGACTGACTTGTAAAAAGAATTTTTATTCTGGGGCAAGTACATAATTATGAGATAATTATGTGTGATTAATTATTAAATTATTTACATATTTAAATATAATTTTTGGAAATTATATATATATATATATATATATAAAGAATTATCGATTTTTTAATTATTGATAAGTGAGACAGAATATCTAATTTGTAAAATTAGATAATAATTTAAATCAATTAAACCTGTCATTTGTGAAATAACAGATATGTTAGTTGATAGGGATAATCGAATATGTTAATTTTGAATTAACTTATATCAAGATAATTATTTGATTAAAATAAAAATTTAATTCACAATAATTGCAACGTGTCAATCACTGATAGGATATCAGAAATTGACATGGACTACTATGGTGACACGTGGCATTACAATAGTGTGTGTGCAACACTGTAGTGTCACATGACATTATAGTGGTGTTGTGAGGCACTGTGGTGGCTCACAGAACACTATAGTGCCATATGGTACTGCAATTGGTAATTTTACAATTAAATACTATTTCAGTTTATCCCTAAAACTCTGATACGCCATTATATAGAATATATACAGATATTATTCTAATGGTCTTGGATGTTGAAAGAAGAGGAGAGAAACAGTTGATCAGATCATTAGTTCGTCCATCAATAGTTGAATTGAGAATACGATTGGTGTCAGAGAGATTTTTTTCTGTGATTAAATGTTAATCAAATCTCTAAAAGAATAATCATTACATTCTTTTAGAGAATCATCTCACTAAATTCATTCTTAGTAAATCTCTAGATCTCATGTGTTGAGAACATCTAGAAACGTAAAAAGTGAATTGTAATATTCACACACGTCCTAGTGCGTTGATGATTGACTTGAAAGATCTTGATGTGGAGCTCGGAGTCTACTAATCGTTGGAACGATTTCGTGAGAACGGAGGATCGATCAATTTTTGCAAGGACACTTGATATAGACAATCTAAATCCCTTAACGAGGATCCATTGGAGGGAAAGTCTGGTGCCAGTAGCCGCGGTAATTCCAGCTCCAATAGTGTATATTTAAGTTGTTGTAGTTAAAAAGCTCGTAGTTGGACCTTGGGTTGGGTTATCCCTCCGATTGGCTCGTCCCTCCAACTGGCGATGTGCTCCTGACCTTAATTGGCCGAGTCGTGCCTCTTGTACTGTTACTTTGAAGAAATTATAGTACTCAAAGCAAGCCTACGCTCTATATAAATTAGCATGGGATAACATCATAGAATTTCGATCCTATTTTGTTTGCCTTCGGGATTAGAGTAATGATTAGTAGGGATAGTCAGGTGTATTCGTATTTCATAGTCAGAGTTGAAACAGCTCCAACCAGCTGTTGCAGTTTTTGTTCAATATCTTGATAATCATAACTAATCTCAATATCCTTCAATGCGCTTGACAGGGATAAACTATCTCATGTATAATTGACGGAGCACCATTAGTGAAGCGTAATGAGTACAGCCACATGGTCCTAGGAGTGGGACCCATTGAAAGTCATCACATATGTAGATTATCGATGCCAATGCCATTCAATGGGCTTTCCAGATAACATCCTCATTTTTCAACTTTGATAAGTATGAGAGCCACGGCCATTTTGTGGGAAACTGCGGATTCCATTTGGCCATTCCAAATTCTACAATGGGGATTCTTGTCTTCATTCATGGAATTGAAAACTTAACTTGAGAACATTTGAAATCTGGTGGACATCTTAGATGACTAAGAATCCAAATACACAAAAGAGATGGAGAGCCGATGAAACTCCCTTTCCAAACACTCGAATGTGATTTAAGGAATGAAAAATCTCAGCGAGAATTGAGATAACAGGGTTAACATCATGTTCAACTTGAAGGAACATTTTTATCACTTTATCATCCGCATAACCTTGAATCTTTGGAAATAATATAGTGTCATAAATACACAAAGCATAAAGAGCCATACTCTTATTTTCCTTCATGACATTTCAGGTGAGATCTAGGAGGTAATCCAACGGTACACACTCATTCCCCCTTTAACTTTTAGCATTTTCTCAATCTCAGATGCATGGACAGTACCTAAGAGCTTGACTACATAGAAGGTCCTAAAAATGAATTGAAGCCTCAAGAACGAGAGCTTTGACTGCAATATACAAAAGATAAGCGATGTGACCATATTTGCCAACAAACAAGTTTTTCTGCTCCGGTGAAAAATCTTCCCATATCTTCTTCTACCTCTCCAAGTTAGTGTGTGAGAACTCTATTTTAGTGATTGATGGTAGAAGAACAACATCCTCCTTTTCAGCCAATCTCCTTTTCATTTCTGCTTTTCCTCTAACCATTGGGCTACTATAACTTGATCTTCTATCAGACTCGGAGTAAAAGTCATGGTCTCTAAAATATGAATGAATTGAATACTTATTTACAATCCCTATTACACAACATGATGCATGTATGAAAAAAGAAAGATGAAGTCACAAGTGAAACAATGGGGAAGAAAAGAAATGTTTAAGTAGTGTAAGACAAAGTTAATCACGATACCATATTTAAGTAGAATCTCTATTTCTATCAAACATTGGTCATGAGATGGGCTCTAAAAACCAAATGCATGTGTGGTTGAGCTCTCAAATATCATAATAGGATCTTAGGTTGACCACACTGTTATCCAAAAGGAGTAACATGAGCCCCAAACGGTATCCCGAAGTAGTCGATCTGAGTGAGAATTTTCATGAGCCTGCACGGGAATCGCAATTCCACGAATGTATTCCACTACTCATTCTCGCTAATCCTAAAGTGAAAGCCCAGGTATAGGGCTAATGTATGTGTGCGAAGTTAGAAATTATGAAAAGAAATATTCTTCGTAAAAAATGAACTATATGCAACTACAAGCATGAATAAGAAAAATAATGAATCAAATAAACAAACAAAAAGATAGCATATGATAAAATTTTGGCTTGACTCTCTATCGATCTAAAAATGATTAGACCAATTACCTCCCCAGTGGAGTCGCCAAGCTGTCGCAACGTGCATGCGACCCGGAGCGGCTATTGAAAAATCATTTAAAAAACAAAAAATTCAGAGTCGCCAGCAATCATTTTAGGGTGTGATTGGTCACCAAATTTTAAAATAAAAATTTTGGTCTATGAAAACTCAAAGTTGGCTCGGGAGACATTTGTGTGTGGGAAATGTATTAGAACTCCACAACACCCATTGTTAAAATAGTTACCAAATTCAATCGAATGCTATCCAAGTTATATTTTAAAATATAAGGTTAAAGAAATTCATTTTTTGAATGTCCCATTGGTACATTTTGTATCATAAAAATGAACAAAATAATTGATCTTTAATTGGTGGCACAAAGACTATTGAAAAATAATTTTTTTCATTTTTAATTTTTTGAAAATCAAAGTATTATTGGAGTTATTCTCGGTATCCCAAAATTAACTCATCACTTTAGTAGTTTGAGAAATTTGGTAACCCGAAAAACTCAAAGTCCGTCATATGAATTTTTTAGTGAAAGTCAAATAATGAAATTAAGAAAAAATTAAAATCTAATTGTTATGATTTTAATCCATACATATGTGAACAATAATTCTAATGATAATGGAATGAGACAAGAATTACATTATAAGCATAAAAATATGGCAATAGAACATAAATAAAGAAGAAAATAAGAAGAGATAACAACGAAAAAGGAAAAAAAAAGAATAATGAAAAGAAATGTTAAAGATGATAAGAAAATGTATGATCAATTTGAAAATAATGTGTATAATAAAGAGAAAGGAATAATATGTGAAAATTAAAAAAAAAACACCCAGATTAATAAAAATTTGAAAAAACAATAGAATAAAAAAGACAACAAAAAAAAGAAATAAAACAACAACTAAGATAAAAAAAAACAAACGAAAAAAGAGGTAAAAGGATAGAGGGTATTACCCTTTGCCTTAACAGAGGGTGATTCCTGTTTAATAAGAACATAGGGGAGTCACCTTTTGTTAAACAAAGAGGGTGATTCACCCTCTGTCAAAACAGCAACCTCTTGTTTTTTTTAAAGTAATAGTTATATTATATATATATATATATAATCTTTTATATTTAAATAAGTTAATATATGAAAAGTATTTATTTCATAATTGATACATGTAAATGCATAATTGGCATGAATATATCATTTTTATTACATAACCTGCTAATCATCATTTCTTTTTTTATAATTACTTTTCAAATATCAAATAAATTTCAAAATATATTATTTTTGGGATATGAATATACTTTTTTTTCATTTTAGACTACTTAGTTTACTAATTACTATTATTTCATTTCTTTCCTCATTGCTAATCAAATTGCAAAGGGATTAACATGGATGGTAGTTAGTTCAAACAAGTGTCCCTAAAAATGATTCATAAAATTTTAAAATGTAATATTTTGTTTAGGATATAAATATACCTTTTTTTTATTTTAGACTTCTTAGCTCACTAATTATCATTATTTTCTTTTTTCTCTCATTGCTAATCAAATAGAAAATGAATGATTATGTATCATAACTAGTTCAAATAAGTGTCTCTAAAAATGATCAATAAAATTTCCAAATGTAATATTTTGTTGGGATAGAAATATACCTCTTTTTTATTTTGGACTTCTTAGTTCACTAATTACTATTATTTTATTTCTTCCCTCATTGCTAATTAAATAGCAAATGAATGATCGTGGATGGTAGTTAGTTCAAACAAGTGTCCCCAAAATAGTAACAAAATCTAAAAAAAATGAAAGGACTTATGAGACCATAAAATAAAATTAAAGCTTAAATATTTGTATAATATTTATATAGATGTTTAACTCTCTATTTTATCCATTTTTATGTATGAGAAATTATCATATGAGATTTTTTTGCATCAAATATACACTTTCAACCCGTTAAAGAGTTAATTCACATTGAGTTAATTTTACATCCATCAAAATTTTTATCATCATCCTCATTGATTGAGTTGATGAAAAAATATATCTTATCAAATTTGTAGGAAAATCATCAATGCATAAAATAAACTTCAAGATTAAGAGTAAAAGATGAAGAAGAAGGAACAAATACTTATATATGAAAAAGAAGCTCTACATGAGTATGAAGGAGAGATGATGAAGAATAAAGAATAAGATAATATTGGTAGCTAACGTGTAAGAAATTTAAACTACCTTGAAAAAGATGAATTGATGAATAGAATTATAAACTCTCTTTCTTTCTATCTTCAAAGATCTCTCATATTTCTCACATACACTGTCTCTAAAAAGATATAATCTCCTTCTCTCTCAAGACCTCTCTTTCTCTCTCCCAAAATGACCTCCTTTCAAGTGAAGACATCCTCTCTATTTATAGGTAAATTTTATGACTTCACTTTTTTACTTTTAGTAATTTTCTCTTCTTTTTTTAATTATTTTTAGTCCACTATTTTTCTCTTTTTTAGTCATTGGGTTATTTTTCAAATCATACACATAGTCTTAGACTAGTATATAGATAAAAAAAATACAATGTATATTTTTAAAGTATTGGACCAAACAAAATACGGTATCTACATATAATATCTAGAGCTTGATTGTTATAACTACAAAGCTTAACAAATATTCTGAACCTCACGTTTCTGCTGTTAAGTCATTGTCAGGAGGCGGAAAACCGATTTGACGAGCACAAATGAGTAAGCTTAGTAGTTGGCTCTCCAACGACTTAACTTATTTTTGTAAAACTACATTTTCAACTCAACTCTTTTTCTTGGATTATGTGGGTGGGGCTCCACGTCCAAAACCTTTATTTCGCCCGAGTATTTCTTCAACTGTCTCTTATTCAGTGTTAGATTTGGCATCATCGGCAATATGCTCATCTCGTAAAGCACACATGCGTTCCTGTAGCTTCCCAATGATCTAAATTCAAGATAAATATATTCATCAATAAGAAAGTATTAAGAAAACATCTAGCAGAATTCGATTCAAAGTGATAACACCCCCCCCCCAATAAAACTAACATTGAGCNCCCCCCCCCCCCCCAAATCTCTCTTTTATATATTGAAACTAACACGATCATCATTAAACAATTTGCATCGATAAGAAAATATTTAAAAAGCATCTAGCATGCTTAAATACAAAGTAATAAGTCATCCCTCACCTCCCCCCCCACACATATTGAAACTAACATTATTATCTTAGACAAAGAGCATCAATACGAAAGTATTCAAAAAATATCTAGCAGAATCAGATACAAAGTTGTATCCCCCACCCCATATTGAAACTAACACTATAATATTTAGACAAGGAGCATTAATCAGAAAGTATTCAAAAAGCATCTAGTATGCTTAGATACAAAAGTGTTAAGCCCCCCACCCTCA